>CANTUQ010000174.1:4652500-4907500 GCA_947683425.1 Excoecaria cochinchinensis | reverse complement strand
GTGAAATTTTAAAGGACTTGTCAAAAATAAATTATAGCTATTTCTATGACATTTATAGACACAGATGTCTTGGTTCTAACTTAACTACAACTATGTCATTTAGAGTTCTATAAATTGACTTATAGTCGAAACAGTCCCTGGCGATCCTTTTTCCTTTAAATAAAATTTTCCCTCTTAAACATAGCATGCCTAAATTAACTCAGTTCTCACAATTAACCATACATACTAAACTTAAATCAACTCAACAACATCAAAAATACTTCAATTAAAGTAATCAAGCAAAATTACACATAAACACAACAATTTCCCAAACCTTCTTCTTGGCTTATTCTAAGCTCAATTAGCTCCTTCTTCTCCAACCTTTTCCTTGCCTTTAGCTCCACTTGGTTTTTTCGTTAAAAATCAAACAAAATTCATCATTAACATACTAAGCTCTTAACTCTTATTTTACCAGAATCCATGAATAAGAGGAGAATAAACTAACAATTACTTACATACATAGCTTCCACAACCACAAAATTCCAACTAGCCAATTTGGATGACAACTCAAGCATCCATTAATGGAGGATTTATGGGCTTAGAGACGAAAAAATAGAGGAAGAGAGGGAAGGAAGAGGAATGGATTTTTGGTCCCTCCACCACCTCACATGGCTTTTAAAGCTATGTTTATCCACTTTTCTCATCTTAAAATCTTATCCCCATAATTGTCACTCCTTGATTGGCCAATCTTCTTAATTCCTCTTTGGCCCTTTAATCTCTTATAAATCATACATTAATCTCTTAATTAACTTAATTCACACATTACCATATGGAATAATCCATTTAGTGCAATTTAGTCCATAAGGTTCAATGACAATTTTAATTCTAGCTTTCCACTTAATACCACTTATATTCCCAAACACCTACACTTAACTAATTACTCACTTAGGCCACTCTTATACCCCTGATAACATGCAAGATGACTAGAGTACAAGTCGGGGCCTTACATAGTTTGAGTTAATAGATTGTAAAAGATCGTAGATTGTAAAAGATCGTAAGAAATGAAAGTCATTTAGGAGATATAAGTAAGGTCACTTGAGTAAGATACTCCACAAAGTAAACTAATGAGTAGTAACTGTGATCACAGTTGTGGTATACAAGAAAATATCAAGGATAATTTTTTTTAGAGTGCATGAATTGTAATGGCTCAAATATCGGGTTAGTTGTAAATAGTATTTTTCGGTGTTGGTTAGCGTACTCGGGGTAGAAAAGACACTCTGAGGTGAAAAATATTTTATTAGATCATTAAAAAGAATAGGTCAGCAGGAGTTCAAGGATGAAATTTGAAGTGATTTTGAGGTCAAATAGGTTTCCAAATGTTAAAAAAAAAGAAGAGAAAAAGTCCATTTTGAGTTAAATTTTAATCAGATTTGGCCAAAATTTGAATGGACTGTTAAAAATAGCTATTGACCTCTAAAATTTTATCTTGAGGCATGGATAGACCCTAAATAATGTTTATAATTTATTGGCACTGAAAGATTATTTTTACGGTAATACTGGAAATTGAGCTATCAAACTGATTTCAGTGAATCGGATCGAAAATGGGCTCCAATTGTGCTAAAATTTTGTGTGTAGCGTAATCAATAAATTTTATGAATTACGAAATTGATTTTAGGATAATTTGAGCTTGGAAAGAGAGAGAATTAATTTAAGAGTGCAAATTGGGCCATAAAAATGGTTTTCACTTTGGATTGATTGGCCCAACTTGCTTGGACCTTAAAGATATTTTTTGCCCCTTTAACCAAATTTTTGCAGCTGCCTGTTCTCCCATCTTCTCTATCAAAATCGAAGTGCTTTTCTGTCTCTCCAACGTGATTTATTCACTTTTTATATTTCTCCCTTTAATTCAAGTTTTGTTTTTATGCTCAGCCCCTAATAAAGATTATTCTAGCCCCTAAACTTTTAATTTTGTGAAGATTAGAGAAAAATCAAGAATTCTAAGTTTTAGGCAAAAGTTAAGGCGAGTATAAATTTATTATTTTATTTTCTTTTAATGGTTAAAATAGCTCAATTAGGTTGTGTTAAGTATGTTTATGAGGTTTAATTGCATTATTAAAGCATATTTTCCATGGGTTTTTATGTGAGGTATTTTGGCCAAATGAGGGTTTTAAGGAGGATTAAGTTCTCCCACGGACTAAGGCAAGGAAAAGGAGTTTTAAGTGGAGTAATTAAGGATTAAAGATAAATGACTAAAAAATCTTAAGGTTTTCAAGGATTTTGTTTGATTTTAGGGTTACGTAACTTAGGGACTTTGATGAAAATTGTGTGTTAAAATGAAATTGAACTTAGAAACATGATTAAGGAAGTGTTAATTTATGTTTTGAATGATTTAATCAAAAAGAAAATTTTTGAATGTGGAATTCATGTTGAGGCCGAATGGTGTTAATGGGATTATTTGAGTATTTTTGGTTAATTAATGGTATATGCATGTTAGTTAAGGGTGATTTAGCTAATTTAATAATAATTGAGTGAAAAATAAAAATTTAGTGTTGAAATGGTGTCCTGGCCGAAATGTATATATGAGTGTGCATTGGTATATTTTATGTTTTAATGCAAAATAAAGGCAAATACATGTTATTTATGGTGTAATTTAGTTAAATTACTGATTAATAAGTGAAAGAATATTTTAATGGTGAAAATATGACTTAGGCCGAATTGGGTATATTGGTTTAGTAGTGTGTATTTTGATAATTTAATGAAATTAAATTCATAAAATGTGTATTAACATGAATTTGAGCATATGTCAATTTAATTAGAATTAATATGATTTAGTTGAATATTTTTAAACTGTGATATTATATTATGTATATAGTGAAATTGTGAAATATGTTAAGTTAAATTGCATTTATTGTATATTTGATGTTAAAATTGATTAATAATTGAATTAGAATTAATTTGGTGGAAAAAGGTAGAAATTGAATGTGAAATGTATTGGTGGGCGAATGGTTTAGGCTTGAGCATATTAGAATATTTTGTATTTAATGTTAATTAATTTTGTACAAGTGTTAGTTAAGGGGTATTCTAGCTTTGATAATATTTAATGAATGAAAAATAAATATTGAGGAGGATTTAAAGTGTTGGTCGAAATGTATGTATGTGTGTATATTTGTTAATTGATGACTAATTGAGTTAATGTAAGAAGTGAAGTATGAATAATGAATTTTTGATAAAAATTTGTGTAGACACCGGGTCCTGAGACAACCTAGATCAGAAGTTACCAAATGATGAAATTAACGCCTGTTCTTAGGCAAAAAGGTTGAAAGTGATGATTTTCTTGTCAAATTTGCTTTTTAGAAATAAAAAATAAAAAAAATAAAAAATAAAAATAAAAATAAAAAAGGGAGTTTGGGAACTATAATATTTTATTCAAAGTTGTCTTTAAAAATATATATATATATATATATATATATATATTTTGGCTGTTTGCGACAGCCGGCGTGCGAGGGGGAACCTCCCTCGCGCACCAGGCGAGCGCCCAGCGCGCACGCCCTGGCACTGGGGCTCTTGCCCCTGTGCTGCGGAACATGCGCACGGCGGTCGAGGTGCCGCTCGGCCGCGCGCGCGCGACGGGAGAGGCGTCGCTCGCCTGCCAGAGCAGGAGCGCGCGCTAGCAGCCCGTCGCTCACCAGCAACGGGCGTCGGCCGCCGCAATGCGCCCAAATTCGCCGAAAATGCAATTTTTGGCCCTTTTTCATGATTTTTTTCCAAAATTGATTTTTTATCTCATTTTTTTGGTATTTTCTTATTTTTTTCTATTTTTAAAATTAACAAATTAATTTTTAATTTTATTCATTTAATTTTATTTATCCTTAAGATAAATATCAAAGATTTAATTTTATCTTGTAAATTCCAATTTGAATTCAAAAGGATTTGATTTTATCTTTAAATCTAATTTGAATTTAAAAATATTTTATTTTATTTTCTAAAATCAAATTTGAATTCAAATAGATTTGATATATATCTTTAAAGATAATTTAAATTTTAAAAAGATTTTAATTTTTTTATCCTTATCCTCATTTACCCTATAAATAGGAGGCTGAGGATCGAGAACGGGATTGGGATTTTTTTCTTCTTCTTCCTTTTAAAAGAATTCTTTCTACATTTTCTTTCTCTTCAATTTTTTTATTCAAATAAATTTCTTAAATGGATATTTTTTTGCTTTTCATTTCTTCTTCTTGAATAGAATTCTCTCTACATTTTTTTTGAGTTTCCTTCTTCAAATAAATTTCTTAAGGTTTTAAAAATCAGTTTTCAATGGAATAATTCTTCTTGAGACAAAGAAAATAATTCTTTGTTCTTGAGAATTGTTATTTTCTTTCATTATTTATTTTTAAGCGGCTTTCTTTCTTGAAATAAAACTCCAACTTTTATCATTTTCAATCCTAATTTTGCGGATCAAAGTAAGGAAATCAATCATATTTTCCCTTCATCGAGTTCGAATTCTAAGGGTAAATATTCTGGGAGCAATCCTACTTTTCCTTTATTTTCTTATTTTATTTATTCACAATCATTTTATCAATATGTAGATATTTATGTCTATTGTTTATATATTTATTTTATCTCTGATATTTCCTTTATTTTTATTATTTTATTTCATTGTCCCACTCACGTGTTATTTATTTTTCTTGTGAGTTTATTTATTCCCACTAATTATGGAGCGCTGAGAAAGGGAGCCCACTAGAATGGTTCGAGGATGCCAATTTGGTTCATTTTCTTTAGCCTATTTCTTTTTATTTTATTTTTATTTCCAATTTATTATAAATATTATTTTGAGCCCGCTAAAGTAAAAATGGCTAAGCTTTTCTACAAATAAATGAGATTCTTCTAATAAAATGGGACCAATGTCCTAGTTTTACTATCCAAATAAAATTGTCACTTTAAATTATTTTTATAAATATGCATGCGAAGACCAATGTCTTCATCCTTAATAAATATCCCGCTTTGTGTATATTTTCCTTTTCTGCTCATTTACAATGGGGGTTGTATTCCGCCCCTAGTTTTGTTGTACATTATTGGATTTTCATTTATCTTATCTTATCTTTGCTCCTTTTTATCGCTTTCCTTATATGGCCAACTTGGGTTTTAATTAACTGCATTAAATTGAATGAAAAATGGGATGAAATATTAAATTCAAAACTCAATTATACTTTAATTAAGTTATGAATAAATGGGAAGTCCCGAACCTTCTCTGGTCTTAGGCTCAATGAGGTTAGAGGTCCATCTCAATGTTCTATTGGGATGGAGCCTCCAAAATATCTCTTGTTGCCCAAAATAGGCCCAATTTGCATTATCTTAGGCTCTATGTGATTAGATGATCTTTCCAATATTTTATTGGAAAGAGGAGTCCAAACTATCTCTGGCTTGCCCAAAATAGACGTATATGCATCGTCTTAGGCTTCACGATATTAGATGATCCTTCCAATGCCCTATTGGAAGGAGGTATCCAAAATATCTGTGATTGCCCAAAATAGACAAATATGCGCTGCCTTAGGCTCAGTGAGGCTAGATGATATTTCCCAATGTTCTATTGGGTGGCGACTCCAAAATACCTACTTGTTGCCCAAAATGGACACACTCGTAAAATCTCTTACAAGTTTCATGAACCTCTCCCGAATGCCCTAAAAGCGGGACTTCGGGCCTCCCCGGGGTTCAGCGCGCGTCACAATTTGTATATTGATCGAAATTGAGTATATATGTGTATTAATGAGTATTTTGGTTAATTGTTAAATATAAGTCATAAAATACAGGTAGATATGATTTTGGATGTAAATTAATCAAAATGGATTTATTTGAATTTGTTATAGTGAATTAGTGTTTTATGTTCATATTATATATTGTGATATATTTGATGTTAAGGTGAAATTATAGTATAATTGACACTAAAATTTCATAAATAATGATTTGGATTTAAAATTGGTGGGGAAAGAATATTTGAATGTTAAATGGACCTTGTTAGCATATTGGTATTCTAAGTAATATAATATGGTGACGTGAATCCATATTATGTTTTTGAATGGAAATAAAGTAACTTAATGAAATTGAAAAATTAATTGCCCTGAGTAGTAGTCTGGTGGTTAAATCTAGCTCAAGATATAGTTGGCTAGCCATAGAGACATCTATACCGCAAAGTCATGGCGACTTGCTTTGCTTTGATAGATTCATGATGGTCTACCATAGCAATTCAATGTTTAAAATGCAGTGCACAATGATAAAGTGATTAAAATAAAATGAAAATGCTTGAGTGGTCCTTCGGGATTACTCTAAAATATAATGGACCTATGGGGTCCAAGTTTCGAGTATCCTGATCGGAGATTTCTACCGGGGTTATATTGGGGCATAATTAAACAAAAGTGACAAAAGTGAATAAATGACAAAAGTGCTTTAAAGGGTAAAGTGATTTTGATATGTGATTTTGGGATTAAGTTGTAAATTGTATGCCAATTAATAAAATAATGTGATTATAATGTTAGTTATGACATTGTTGTAATTATGTGAAGTAGTTGATATTATTGTAATTATGTGAAATGAGGGCATTTTTGAAATTATGTGAAGTGGGTGGCAATAATTTTTATGTGAGTGAAAGTTAGGGACTATTATGTACTTTGTCTATAATAAGGCTAATTGGAGGGTTAGTATACAATTTGACTAGTAATATGGACATTTTGTGTTATTACAAGGTAATTACTGATTTATGGTTAAATTAAACAGAATAGGGATAATAGGGTATAAAGAAGTTATTAAGTAAATTGCATGCAAACACTGGATGATAATGTTACTAATGTAGGGATTTTATATATTTTGTCATACCTATTGTGTGCATAAATATATGCACATTTACTCGCATGTCATGTAATGAAGTAAAACTTAAATATGGTAAAGTGTGGCATGATTGTAATTGAGAGAATTTTTAAAGAAGTTAATTAAAAAAATATGGATATTTTATATATGAATCAATGAGGTAAGCATGGAAATTAACTAAGTGATGTTAAATAGTAATTTAATTATCATATAGGAGTGATAGTGGAAGATTTTATTTGTAATCTAAATTAAATAATTTACTTCTAATTCAAAAAAAAAAAGAGAATATAAGGTTATTGCATAAATGAATTAGATGATAATAATAATATAGTTAATGTTAAGATAATTTTATTAACATTAACTATGAAACTGTTAGTAAGATAAATAATGATGAATTTTATTAGTAAATAACATGCATATTTATGTTATATTATAGATATGTATTTTTAATATTTGGAAATATTATGCATAAAAATTATAAAGTAAAGAAAAATGATCATGCATTAAAGTGATATTGTATTTAAGTAAGAGCGTATTTAGTATGTAGAATTTAATGTAGTTATTTAAATTGTATATGTGTGTAAGAAATTTAGTAAGTTTAAATAAAATAACGATATAATTAAGTGAAATAAGCTAATGATAGTTTGGAAATGGTGATGGAAGCAATTTGTAAATGGTAATTAATAGTTATAAAAGGTAAATTTCGTAACTATTTAAATTGTAGAGACTAAATTAAAAATTGTTAATGCTAGTGCTAAAAGAAGGTTTTGTATGTAATTAGAGTAAGTTTGTAATAATTTATTGAGATAGAGAATTAAGTAAAGTTATTAATTAATGAATGTATTTAAAATGTGTATGCGTTTATAATTATAATTATGGCAAAGTTAATTAAATTTAATTCATTAGAGGAAGTGTGAAAACACTGAATTTTGGTATAAGTACCTGTGACACGAGCCAAACCACGTGGGTCCCTGAAAGTCCGCTTTTAGGGTCTGAGAGAGGTTAATTGAAACTCGTGAAGATCGGTCAAACCACTAGTGTATCTATCTTGGGCAACAAGAGGTATTTTGGAGTCGCCACCCAATAAAACATTGGGAAAGTTCATCTAGGCTCGTTGAGCCTAAGACCATGCGTAGGTGTATGTTTGGGCAACAAGAAAGTATTTTGGAATCGCCTTTCAATAAAACATTGGAAAGGTCATCTAACCTCATAAAGCCTAAAACCAGAGAGAGTTCGGGACATCACTCTTATTTATATCTTGGTCAAAGTTATAAGTGAGTTTTTTAGTTAAATTTCCATTTCTTTTCTCACACGATTTTTGCAATTACATTTAACGCGGATCCAAGCATTGAAGAAAATGGATAAACAAAGCCATAAATGAAATTAACTTACAATGGAAAAAAAAGCCAGAATACAACCCCAATAAATATGCGAAATATTTGAGATGGGAACATTGGTTCCTGCATGTATACTTACAAAAATAACCTTTAGAAGATATTTCTAGAGTAAAACTAGGACATTAATCCTATTTTATTAAAGAAAACCTTCTAATTTGTTAATAAAAATATTTTTGTGCTTTCCTTTAAATCACTTGTAAAAACAAACTTTCATTATAATTAAACCAAAGAGGTAAAAATTAGGAGATCAAGAACAATGAAAATTAAATGATACAAAAAGAAAGGTTAAGAGGAATGAACCAAAATAATGCCTCCAAGTCACTTGAAGCTTTGTTTACCATCAATGCTCAATTAAAAGATAAAATCATAAAATCAAGCAAAAGAAAATAATATGCTAGCAATGTTAAATAAAATATTACATATAATATAAAATATTAATACTGAAAGTAAACAAATGTCAGGATAACATGATAGCTTTAATGAAAGAAAACATAAAATTAATCATGCAAAACATGGCATTGAAAAGGAGTAAGAAAAGAAAAATAAAAAAGGAAAGAAATGAGATAGGAACGGCCGTCGGAAAGGTGACCGACAAGAGGAAGGAGATTCCATGACGTCCCATCCCTCGCTTGAGGGACGACCATCGATCAGGTCTTCTGACCGTCGGTCATTTCTTAAAATCAAAAGAACGTGGAAACTCCATTTTGAAGTACTCGAACTCTCGTTTTATACCTTTCTTCACATATTTCTTAGCCCACTTTCATGAAATCATATTAAAATCAATTTATAAATAGGATCTATCATACCACAACAATAGAAACAATATAAATTGATCAATTTATTCTTTCACCGAAAATGTACACATCATTTTATGTTCAAGAAATTAAAGGCACAATTAAGTTAATTATAACCTAGAATATTACCCACAGCAAATTGATTTCTAAAGGATGTTGAAATAGTAGATTTTCTCTTTGAATTCCACATGAATCAAGTTAAAAATAGTAAGAAATTATTTTCTCTCTCTCCGACTTCTCTCTAAAAATCCTTTGACAATAGATGAAATTGTAAGAGTGATTAAGGTAAGAAAATTGATTTTTCTCCCTTAATAGAGTCTTAAAATCAGAAATTAGAAAACAATTTTCTCAAAATATTTTCACAGGAAAAGCTTTTTCAAAACTCCTCTTACTTGAACTCGAAAAAACTCTTTTTTTTTTTCTCTCCTCCTCTAAAAACCACCATTATTTATAGGCTTAAAATCCCTTTAAAAACCTGATTTGGAATGATTTCAGGAGTAAAAGCATCCCCTTCAAAATCAAAAAACCCTAAGATCCTCTAACTATCACAGAAAATCCGATCCTTGATTTCTAAGATCAAAATTCCATATTTCCTATTGAAGGAAATCTTGAAATTTGCTGTCAGATCACGACCGACGGACACCCTTTTCATGCGAGGGATAGGAGTCCCTCGCATACGAGGGGCAGGTAAAATTTTAGATTTCCTTTTTAAAAGAAATCTAAAAATTCGCTATCAGATCATGACCTATGGGCACCCTTTTCGTTCGAAGGATAGGCATCCCTCAAGTACGAGGGATGGGCACCCTTCGCGTGCGAGGGATAGGCATCCCTCGCCTATGAAGGGCAGGTGTCCCTCGGGTACCAGGGACGGGCACCTTGCCTCAGCCTCGATTGACTGGTGTCCCTTATGAGAGGCAGGCATCGGTCATTCAAAAGCTTAAATTTTCAATCAAAAAGGCTATTTTTTTAAATTAAGTAGAACACAAAAGGACTTTTGGTCACAAATAACTTCAAAACTTGTGAAATTCATAGGTGAAAACCTATATTTTCAACCCTCCACCTGTGAAATAGGTATCTGTGTCCTTATTGGTTAACTCTAATCTAGGCTACCTTGGGACCCGGTCTCTACAGTTGCCCCTAATTTTGGGAAAGCTAGTGCACTGGTGTCAAGATGAGCTAAAATTCAGAGTAAAGGGAATAGGAGCATACTTGAGGCAGTCCTTACCCTTTTGTTGTGATTGATGAAGTAATGGTGGACTTAATTGAAGATTATGGCCTATGATTATCACCATTAAGTCATTCTGAAGACTTCAATTGATCCATCTGACATATGATTATCGCCATGGAGACTTTGGCATATGATGGTCGCCGTCGAGTCATTCTGAAGACTATAGTTGATCCATTTGGCATATGATTGTCGCCATCAGGATATCCTGAGGACTACAACTGATATATCCGGCATATGATTGTCACCATCAAGACATCAATATATGATTATCGCCGTCAAGACATTGGCATATGATTATCACCATTGCGTCATTTTCGCAGACTATAGTTGGTCTGTCTAGCATATGATTGTCGCCATCAAGATATCAGCATATGATTGTCTCCGTCGTGACATTGGCATATGATTGTTGCCAATGAGTCATCCCGTGGACTGTAGTTGGTCTATCTCTGTAGACACTGGATCTCGAGTCAGCCCAGATCAGGGTTACCTAATGATGAAACTAAGTGCCTGTTCATAGGCAAAAACAAAGTTGGAAGTGATAGTTTTCTTGCCAAAATTACTTTTTAAAAAATAAACAAAAAATATATATTTTAAATATTGAAAATAAAAAAGAAGGTTGGAAGTGATAGTTTTTTGTCAAAAAAAAATTTGATTAAAAAATAAGGGTTTTCAGCAGCTTGCGGCCTCCGACGCACGAGGGCAGGCGCCCCTCGCTCACAGGCAGGCCGCGCGCGCCCATAGCGCAAGTAGGCCGGATTGTGCCTGCATAGAGAGTGCGCGCTGAGGGGCGGGCCCGCCCCTCGCACAACTCCCATGCCTCGCCAGTGCACTAGGGGCAGCCTGCCCCTCACCTGCCCAGCGCCCCCGCAGGCTATTTTTTCGCCGAAAATGCATTTTTTGATTTTTTTTCATCCATTTTTTTAGGGATTTTAAGTGTTTTTTTTATTTCTAAATTCTAATAAGGAAGAATTTGATTTGGATAAAAATTCTTTTCCTAATTTAATTAGGTTTTCTTGATAATTAATATAAATAGAATATTTTAGAGATAGAAAAGGGAGAGAACTTGATATTTGATTTTTTTATAATTTTTGAAGGAAAAAAAGGAGTCTGATTCTTGTGGATTTTGAAAAGAGAAACAATTAACAATCCAACTCTTCTAGATCGACAATTATGAGGGTAAATTTCTAGGTTAATCTATTTTGTTCATCTTCACCATTGTTGGCTTTTGTTATTTCATGAGATCAATCCTTTAATTTTGATGTTGTTTTTCCTCATGTAACATGCCTCACACAAAAGGTAGAATGCTTTTATATGACGGTATGAAAAATCCATACCCCCGTGTAAAATGAACAGCCCAGAAATCTCACAAGGCATAATGACTTTGCACGGGGGTATGGAAAGTTCCTCACCGCCGTGTAAAATCACAGCCAAGAATTTCTGGGGAAATCTCACGATTCACACGGGGGTATGACAGACCATACTGCCATGTGGATCGACAGAAACCCAGAAATTTCCTAGAAATCAACCCAACTCATGCACACAAAATAATATACTCAAAATCCAACATTCCACTCATCAAGAAAAACTTAAAACTCACATTTTTAGCTCATAAACTCAAAGGAACATGCATTAACATGATTAAATTATCCAAACCAAAACCAGCAACTCATAATACAAAAACTTAATCAATTGCATATATAATCCAATAAAATCACAACCTAAGTTTTATAACCCAACATACTCAAAACTCAAGACATATATACCATTATAACTTCATTAATCAAGCCAATTTCAAGAAATCAACAAAGAACACAATAATTATCAAAATATACATAATTTTCCAAACCTGAAATTCATTTGCTACTACTTAGTGAGCACCACTACCACTCGCCTTCTCCTTTCTCTTGGGATCGCGAGGAGGCTCAACTAAGCACGACACCCAAAATCACACAAAACAACAAACCTAAGATCAAAACTCAAACCAGCAAAGAAGGAGAAAAGATGAAGAAGAAGAAGAAATGCAACAAAACTTACCAAATGGAGGTTGAGAAGTGATCAATTCCCACCAAAGCCACTTGGATTCAAGCTAGGCACACTTGAGAGGAGATAGGAAGAAGAGGAATAGAGAGAAGAGGAGAAACGGGAAAGAGATTACAAATTCTGCTTTCGCTTTTCCCTTTCTTCTTCTATTTACTCTTTTCCTAACCCTAGCCACATGTCAACTCCTTAATGGTGGAATTTGATCACTCACACCCTACCAACATGCACTACACCACACACAATGCTATCCTCACTCATACACCCTAGAAACATGTGAGCATGCACACACTAACACAACCTAATGCACATACACCCTACTAACATATAAGCACCCACACAATATTACAGCCCATAAAATATGCATTTTGCCCAAAATACCCTTGACATATGCCAAAACTCTCACACATACACACATACACATGACAAATATGGCTCAAACTATTAGGGGGGAATCGGGGTGTTACAACTCTCCCCTAGTAACAAGAATTTTGTCCTCGAAATTCTTACCTGAACTGAACAAATGCAGATACTGAATCCTCATCGTCGCCTTCGGTTCCCAAGTCGCTTCCTCGAATCCGTGATGTTGCCAAAGAACCTTGACCAGAGGGATTTACTTTTTCTCAACTATCTCACTTCCCGAGCTACAATAGACTTCGGCTCTTCATTATAGGAGTAATCCGGTTGAATCCAAAGATCTTGAACTGACAATACATGCAATGGATCCGATCTATACTGATGAAGCATAGAGACATGGAGGAAGTCATGCATCTTAGCCAACTCCATCGATAAAGGCAACCTATAGGCTACCGGACCAACTCTATCCAAAATCTCAAAAGGTCCAATGAACTGAGGACTAAGTTTACCTTTCTTGCCAAATTGCAATACTTTCTTCCAAGGTGAAACCTTAAGGAAAACTTTGTCTCTGACTTCAAACAGAATATCCTTTCTCTTCAGATTGGCATAGGATCTTTGTCTATCCTTAGATACCTTTGGATTCCGCTGCACAACTCTAATCTTTTCTTCGGTATCTCTAATCATCTCTGGCCCAATAAAAGATCGCTCGGTTAGCTCTGTCCAACAAATCGGAGTCCTACACGGTCGACCATATAAAGCCTCAAACTGGACTGATAACTGTTGTTATAGGCAAACCCCATAAGCCGCACATACTGATCCCAACTGCCAGAAAAATCCAAAGCACAAGCCTGAAGCATATCCTCTAAAATCTGGATAACTCGCTCGAACTGACCATTTGTCTGAGGATGAAACGCTGTACTGAAGTTCAACTTGGTACCCAAAGCTCTCGGTAATTCCTTCCACAACTTAGATGTGAACCTTGGATCCTGATCTGAAACTATCGACAAAGGCACACCATGAAACCGAACTACCTCATCCACATACACACTGGCCAACTTATTTATCGAATAATCCACTCTAACCGGCACAAAATGTGCTGACTTCGTAAGTCGATCCACAATAACCCAAACTGAATCATGCTTTCTCTAAGTCACTGGCAAACCCGATACAAAATCCATGGCAATGTCATCCCATTTCCACTGAGGAACGGACAAAGAAGTGAGCAATCCCGAAGGGACTTGATGCTCAGCCTTTACCTGTTGACATGTCAAACACTTTACCACAAATTCTACAATAGCTCTCTTCATTCCAGACCACCAGTAGAACTGCTTCAAATCTCGGTACATCTTCTCACTACCAGGATGCATAGTAAAGACTGTAGTGTGTGCCTCACTCAAAAGTTTCTTCCTTAACTCATCATTCTCGGGCACACACAAGCGATCCCTACACATAAGTACCCCATCCAAAACTGAAAACTCATGCTGCTTACCCTGCTGAACCTCTTGCAAAACTCGCTGCAATCTCACATCATCTTTTTGAGCGTCCACAATTGACTGTCTCAAAGTCGGTTGCACTCTCAATTGGGCAACCAAAGCATCATCTGAATCAAACATCCATCTGAACCGTCTCAAAAATAAAGCCGAAACTGACTTCCGACTCAAAGCATCCGCAACCACATTGGCTTTACCCGGATGGTAATCCACAATGCAGTCGGAGTCCTTAAACAACTCTAACCATCGATGCTGCCTCATGTTCAACTCTTTCTGCGTGAGGAGATACTTCAAACTCTTATGGTCTGTGAAAATCCTACACTTCTCCCCATACAGATAATGACGCCAAATCTTCAAAGCAAAGATCACAGCCGCCAATTCCAAATCATGCGTCGGATAGTTCTTCTCATGTGATTTCAACTGACGGGACGCATAAGCCACTACTTTACCCTCTTGCGTCAACACACACACATCCGAGTCCAAAACCCGAAGCATCACTGTACATCACAAACTCTTTACCCGAGGTTGGTTAAGTCAGTACAGGAGCTTTAACTAGCAAACCCTTCAATCTCTCAAAGCACAGCTGGCACTTATCCAACCATTCAAATCTAACTCCTTTCATCAACAATCTAGTCATCGGAGCAGCAATGACTGAAAAACCCTTCACAAATCGACGGTAGTAGCCTGCCAAACCAAGGAAGCTTATCCCCTCAGGGACATTCCTAGTCACTTTCCAATCCACTATCACCTCAATCTTAGCAGGATCCACTTGGATACCCTTAGCCGACACAATATGCCACAAGAAAGACACTTCTCGAAGCCAAAAGTCACACTTGCTAAGCTTAGCAAACAAATGGTGCTCCCTCAAAACTTGCAACACTAACTGAAGATGCTCTTCGTGCTCGCTCTCATCCTTTGAGAAAACCAAAATGTCATCTATAAACACTACTACAAATCGGTCTAGATATGGCCTGAACACTCGGTTCATCAAATCCATAAAAGCCATAAGTGCATTGGTCAAACCAAACGGCATCACAAGAAACTCATAATGGCCATACCGCGTCCGAAATGCAGTCTTAACCACATGCGCATCCTAAACTCGCAACTGATAGTAACTCGACCGAAGGTTAATCTTGGAGAAGACACCCGCACCTCTAAGCTGATCAAACAAATCCTCGACTCTAGGCAAGGGATACTTGTTCTTCACTATGACCTGTTAATTTGCCTATAGTCGATACACATCCTCAAAGAACCATCTTTCTTCTTAACAAACAAAACCGGTGCTCCCCATAGAGATATGTTGGGTCGAATAAACCCCTTGTCCAATAACTCTTGTAGCTGAGTTTTGAGTTCCCTCAACTCTACAGGAGCCATCCGATAAGGTGCTTTCGAAATGGGTGAAGTACCCGGTAAAATCTCTATGGACAACTCCACTTCTCTCTCGGGAGGCAAACTAGGCAATTCACTCGGAAACACATCACCAAACTCCCTAACCACGGGGATACCAGCAATCTCTACCTGATCAGGCTTCGAATCCAAAACAACTGCTAAGAATGCCTCACATCCTTTCCTCATAAACCATGGCCGAAATCACATTACTCAAAGAACTCGAACCCAAACCTTTAACCACTACTGAAGATTGATCTCTATCTCGCAACACAACCACCTTCCTGTGACAATCCACTGCAGGCCGGTGCTTACCAAGCCAATCCATACCTAGAATAAAATCAAACTCCTGAAAGGGCAGCTCAATCAAATCAGCAGGAAACTCAACACCCTGAACCAAAAGGGGATAATTCCTATGCACTCTACTCACATTGACACTATGCCCTAAAGGATTGGTCACACAAACCTCATAATCTAACTGATCAACATCATGCATCTTATCAAATAATATACTTGTGCATAAATATGAGTGTGTGGAGCCAGGGTCAATTAGAGCATATAAGTCAGTGTCAAAGAGTAGGAACTTACTAGCAATCACATCTAGGGCATCTTGCTCATCCTGAGCTCTCATGGCATAAGCTCTAGCAGGAACTGTCAAAGGACGATCAATAGACTCTGACGGAGGTCCCTCTCTATGTCGATCGCCTCGACCTCTACCTCGGCCTCTACCATGACTAGCTTGCGGAGCATTAAAACCAACTCTGCTAGCCTCTCGCTGATCACCAGAAGCCTCATTATACCTCAGATAATTTTCCAAGTAGTGATCAGTGCTACCACATCTGAAACAACCACCCGTGAGCCACCTACTCACCCCAATGGCGCTTACTGTAGCGAGAACACTCAGGCAACACATCAGTCCTCAAACTAGAACCACCTCTGCCAGAACCAGAACCCCTAGCAGAACCTTGCCTCCTACCTCTCAAAGCCGGACATGAAGACTCATCATGCGGGTTCCTTGACCTCTTACCCGAAGATGATGATGATCCAGATCCTCCACGAGGGGGATTCCTCCTCTGAGCTCTCTCTCTCAAAACAGACTAAGATCTCTCGGCCCGTACAACCGCTAGCACAATCTAATAGTACCCAATACCCAGAGTACTCATCAGAGAGATAATCATAGCCCTTAGCGATTCATTCAAACCGGCTTAAAAATGCCTACATCTGAACACTTCAGTCAGAACACCTTCAGGAGCATACTTAGCCAAACGATTGAACTCTTTATCAAACTCAGATACTGACATCGCCCTCTGCTTCAAGTTCAAGAAATGTGCCCACTTAGCATCCTTATACTCCCTAGTCACATACTTGTTGGTGAACTCCCTCTCGAAGAACTCCCATGTGATCGGGTTAGGCAACTGAGGATACCTACGAACCAACTTCCACCAATCATAGGCAGATCCTGAAGCAATGCCACAACACTCCCAACTTGCCTATCAATAAGGCACCTAGTCTCCTCAAACACTCGTTCTACCTTCTCAATCCATTTCTCTGCAAGCTCAGACTCATCCAAACTGGTACCATAGAAATCCTCTACACCAGCTCTCCTCAATCTCTCTAAAGGGGCTCTCAGAGTAGTCACCCTATCCAAGACTCGAGCCATATCCTGAGAAATCTTCAACATTGCCTCAAAGGGCATAACTGCGGCCTCAGGCTGAACCCTATGTGTTTGAGCCGAAATAGACACTGAAGGATCAACAGCATGGGGATTCATAATTTCAGCGGACCCCTCAAGCGACCCACAAACAAAATTAGAATCCATCTAAAAGAAAGACAAAGACAACCGCATCAGTTAACACAGTCCTAAACATATGTCTATACACAACAATCACCTAGAAAATGCCTAAATCGGAGCTATGATACCAACAACTGTAACACCCCCTACCCATACGTAGGGGAACCCATCCGCGTGAGAGTGAAAACCCGTATGAGCAGGGGTGTCACAACAAACGAACAGGAGCAAACATACATTCACATAATATAAACATACATATAAACAGCAGAAATTAAAACTTTAAAACAAAAAGATCAATCATTCAATAACGGAATAACAATATTCAATTACATAACTGTTCCGATACCAACATAATTACATCATTCAGAGATACATAGCGGAAGCTTAACAAAACTAATTACAAAGAGAGATCACTATTACAAAATAATGATGATATAAAAAGAACAAAGTCCTATCAACAATCCCACTGTGTTGGCTTGACTGGCGGCGACTCTCCCAAAAGCTATACACCTTTCACACCTACATGGGTGAAAACACCGTGTTAAGTGATAACGCTTAGTGGGGAAACAAACAACAATATATGCATGGCCATTCACAATGGTCGTCAAGGCAAATCACATACATAATGGCATACTGAATATTATAAGATATAATCACAATAGAATTCCATTTATAACCATTCAAATGTTCAATAAACATATTCATATGCTCATATTAGAGTCATTCAAATTCAAATAATTATAAACATACTCATATGGATTCACATACTTATAATGATATCAGAACAAATCATAACACCTGCTGACTCACAGTAGTGGATAATGAGTAAACGTGTAGCGGTACCTTACGGGTACGAATCGACATGTAGCGGTACCTTACGGCTACGAATTGGGAAAACAATATCATATTTTCTCTTTCAAAACATTTTACAAAGGGATCTTAAAGAAGATCCGTACACATAGAAGTTCGCGATAAACTAAACGGGGACCTGATTAGGGTCCAGAACAGTACAGAGGCTGCAGCTATAGGACTCTTTTAGGCATGCCTAACTATCCACTAGACTAACTCTTGCACGTCATGCTTAATCCATTAAATCACATTCAAGTATAACATATTGTTTATAAAGGAGAATCACAAACTTAGATATGCATAACACATTCCGTATTCAAACAAAACATTCACTATAATTTGATATAGCAAAACAATATAATTAAATGATACTAGATACAAGAAATGACACTAAATAATATTTAAAAGCAATAATAAACAACAAGGGAAATAAAAACGAAGAAAATCGAAAAACTTAAAAAACTAGAGGCAGAGACATTTTACACGGCGGTATGACATTGCCTTACTGCCGTGTAAGACATCTTACACGGGGGTAAGGAAAAACCATACCACCATGTAACATGCCTCAAACAAAAGGTAGAATGCTTTTACACGGCAGTATGGAAAATCCATACCCCCGTGTAAAATGCACAGCCCAGAAATGTCACAAGGCAGAATGACATTACACGGTGGTATGGAAAGTTCCTCACCGCCGTGTAAAATCACAGCCAAGAATTTTTAGGGAAATCTCACGATTCACACGGGGTATGACAGACCATATCGCCGTATGGATCAACAGAATCCAAGAAATTCCCTAGAAATCAACCCAACTCACGCACACAAAACAACATACTCAAAATCCAACATTCCACTCATAATTAACAACTTAAAACTCACCTTTTTAGCTCATAAACTCAAAGGAACATGCATTAACATGATTAAATTATCCAAACTAAAACCAGCAACTCATATTCCAAAAACTTAATCAATTGCATATATAATCCAATAAAATCACAACCTAAGTTTTATAACCCAACATACTTAAAACTCAAGACATATATATCATTATAACTTCATCAATCAAGCCAATTTCTAAAACTCAACAAAGAACACAATAATCATCAAAATGTACATAATTTCCCAAACCTGAAATTCCTTTGCTCCTATTTAGTGAGCACCACTACCACTCGCCTTCTCTTTTCCCTTGGGATCACAAGGAGGCTCAACTAAGCACGATACCCAAAATCACACAAAACAACAAACCCAAGATCAAAACTCAAACCAGCAAAGAAGGAGAAAAGATGAAGAAGAAGAAGAAATGCAGCAAAACTTACCAAATGGAGGTTGAGAAGTGATCAATTCCCACCAAAGCCACTTGGATCCAAGCTAGGCACACTTGAGAGGAGAAAGGAAGAAGAGGAATAGAGAGAAGAGGAGAAACAGGAAAGAGATTATAAATTCTGCTTTCTCTTTTCTCTTTCTTCTTCTATTTACTCTTTTCCTAACCCTAGCTACATGTCAACTCCTTAATGGTGGAATTTGATCACTCACACCCAACCAACATGTACTACACTACACACAATGCTATCCTCACTCATACACCCTACAAACATGTGAGCATGCACACACTAACACAACCTAATGCACATACACCCTACTAACATATAAGCACCCACACAATATTACAGCCCATAAAACATGCATTTTGCCCTAAATACCCTTGACACATGCCAAAATTCTCACACATGCACACAGACACATGGCAAATATGGCTCAAACTATTAGGGGGGAATGGGGGTGTTACAAAAAGTCCCTTCGTTAAAGGTAGAGACAACCGGATATTGACTCCGGTCGTTAATGTCTTTAATGATCGGAATGTTTCCGGTTGTTGAATAGTGGTTTTTAGTGACCGAATTTTTCCTTCGCTAATTGTATTCACTTTCAACGAAGGGGTTTTCGGTCATTGAAGATACCTTTAGTGACCGGATTTTCCCTTCGCTAATTGTATTACATTCAACAAACGGATTTACGGTCGTTAAAGATACATTTTAGACCGGATTTTCCCTTCATTAATGATATTCACTTTCAATGAAGGGATTTTTAGTCATTAAAGATACCTTTTAGTGACCAGATTTTCCCTTCATTAATTACATTCACTTTTAACGAAAAGATTTTCGGTTGTTAAAGTTACCTTTTACCGACTGGTGTTTTCCTTCGCTGTATTCACTATCAATGACAAAATTTTCAGTCGTTAAATATACATTTTAGCCACGGATTTTTCATCATTGAAAGAAAATTCGGGAATTAATATTAAATTTTCATAATAAATAAAATATTTTATTTGACTATTACCTATATACATCATTCACACACATATATATATCCAAAATTATAATAAATAGTTTTTTCATAGATTGCAAAATATCAGATACAAAATACATCGCTATTTTAAAATTGTTTAACATTGTATTTATCATATAGAAGTATAAAATAAAAAAAATAGCCCCTATCTATATCATTTTCTATTCACCTAGAATTTTTAAAAGAATGCATAATGAACCTCATATCTTCATTGTCCATTATTTTGAAGACCTGTAAAATTTAAAACATAAATTTATAATTAAAATTCATGCATAAAGGCAATAAATCAAAAAGCCAAATAATTTAATATTTTTAATTTAAAATATCATTTACCTTAAATATTCAAAATCTCCCAACAAGTGTAATTATATATACACTTCAAAATATCCAAAATCCAACAAGTGTAATTCTATATACACTTCAAAATATTCAAAAAATGAAAAGGGCTGCAAAAAAAAAGTAAAAAATAATTGTAAGTTTAATGACATTATAACAATAAAAAGATATAATAAAACTTACATCTATGATAGACAGACAAATAAATAAAGAGACAATAAACAAGTTGACAAAGTTAAAACCAAGAGAATCAAAGTAGCTAAAGCAAGAATCAAAGACAGAGTGTCAAAATAAATAACTTAGCCAAACAACATCAATATCAGATGCAACTTTTTTTTTCCAAGATTATTGATAAATCTTGCAACTTCTGCATTGAATCTGTAACAAAGTAATTCTCAACAATATTATAGTCACATAAATAATCAACAATTCATTGTAAGTGTTCACTAAATATACCTGTAAATTATGTACAAAAACAAAATATAGAAAATACCTGTAAAGCAGAATCACAATCATGAAATAAGAAATTTCAAATTTCCAAAGGACCATATGTTGCCAAATAAACCAAAAATACATATTAATATTATAATAATTATATTATAGACTTAAGTGTTCTCATAAATTGAATAAACTACTCAAGTTATTTGATTGTATTTGTTCTCACCAATTAACTTTTGAAAATCAATTTTCAATGAAAAACTTTCTAAAAAAATTAATAATAATAATTTGCCCCCTATAAAATGTGACAGAGAAGACCTTATTGGAGGAGAGTAATAATAAAATGTGGCATTTAGTAATCCTGCCACGGCAACTGCATCACAAATCTGTCTCCAAGTAAACAAGAATAAAAGTAGAAACAGAGAATTAATCAAGCACAATTAGATTCCAAATGGATTCCTAGTATAAAATACCATGAATGCTTACTGCTTTTCCAATTCTATCTTAGGTTTTTAGTTTTATCTATATGGTCTATAAGTTGTTCTATATTAATTATATCCAAGGGGTATGGAAGACATGTTAAAGTAGGATATGCAGCAAAGTTAGATTGTTGGACAAGGACCAAATTTGCTGGGTGGATTATATTAACCCATTTGAGCCATTAAAATCTTTAAAAAGCTAGTTTGATATAATGCTTAGAGTAACCTTGCTATAATTGGAGTCAGCTGTCCTCATTAGAAGTCCAGCAAGGGGAAGTAGGCACATTGCCATACCCTTGGTTGCAAAATTAACAAATTGATGAAATTAAAAGCATAGGAAAGCTAGAAAATAAAGATTTATACAAGATTTATACTTTTAACATAAAAAAAATTAGAGACCTTAGACTTACGTTTTATAGTTAAATAAACCAGAACTGGTCTAAAGTGAAGCGAACTACTAGATCACATAGAAAAATATAGCACTATAGAAAGCAAGCTGGGCTAAATAACAAGAAAAGCTAGCCCAACAATGAAAATCAGAATGCCACTACACTACAAACTAAAAACCAGAAACCTAAACGTTGTTTTTTAAGGCCCAAAATGGCTGTTACGGGGGGCTATGCCTCAATAAAATGCGATCGGCTCGAAATGAGCTTTCCGAAAACATATTATAATAAGCAATCGGACACCAAACCAAATTAATTTATTTCCAACAAAAATAGAAATTAACTTAGTTAACAGAAGCACCCATAGAGATGCATAAAATCAACAAATAATAAACAGATCTACCTATAACCATCAACAGCTACTTAGAATGGTGGCACTTGCCAATAAGAAATTAACTTAGCATTCTACAACCTGATCAGTCCATTTCTAGATCAGTAATAATGGAAATATCTAGCACATTATCTGATTAGTACGGGGCAGAGAATCTTTGACATTTGTCACCACAAAAATTTCACCTTTAATATGACTACAAATGCCTGTTAAAATAATGCATAGGGCACCGGCTATTGTGTGGCTAGCTCATTATGTTAAGGAAAATCTCACCGACATAAATAAATCTCACTTATGGTTCTCAAATTTATATGGAAAAAGAAAAGAAAAGAAAAGAAAAAGCAAAGCAAAAGGGTTGGCATAAGTCATTCTTAAGCATTTCCTTCCAATATGCTTAGGAAACCAAAGGGAGTCCAAATGAATAAATAAGATGAAAGCTCTTTCATCTTAAATGTTAACCAAAGAAATAATGGCATTTGATAACGATCTGCTCAAGGGGTCCTGATGTTCATGAATTGCATACTGTGTATTGCTTTGGATAAACAAAATTTAACATACCATTGGTTCATTCATACGCGCCTAGGTGTCTTTAGGGCCTCCCAAACAAGCTCCACAACTAGGACTTGCAGGTGTGTCACAGCCAGCTTCTTAGAAAATCTGAGAGCAAGTTTTGCTACTAGATTCTGGTACTGGGAGACTATACACATCCATCTAAACCTGAAAAATTTACAATAAAAACTTTTAACTGATCGTATAGCTAACTTCTTTCTAGCATTATTTATACATCTTCAATTATCAATGACCCCAACTCAAGCACTTAAAATTCCAACATACGAACTTTTTGGGTAGCAGGGATAAGAAATGTGGGAACCTTGACCATTTTACCCTGCATGCATAGCAAAACATTTAAACTAGAGGGAAGGGGAACAAAAAATTTAAAGGAAATTACTGATGGCAGTTTTGACTTTTAAGACAATAAATAATTCCTCCACCCAATTATGTCCTCAATTTTCTCTCTCTTTCTCTCTCTCTCTCTCTCTCTTTTTATAATTTGTATTTTGTATTTTGAAATTAGGCTCTCAAATTTAACTACTATCCCTTTTTCAGGGTACAAAACAAAGTATACCATATATATGTGTGTGTGTGTGTGTGTGTGTATATGAATTCTGAGTTGTAGCCATTGAGCCAACAACATCTTCCACAGTCAACTAATAAAAAGGTACTTCCCCACTGTGACGCGCGCCAAACCTCGCGTCCTCCCGAAAACCCGCTTTAGTGCGATCAGGAGAGGTTCATAAAACTTGTAAGGTATTTACAAGCTGCGTCTATTCTGGGCAACAAAGAGGTTTCTTGGAGTCGTCACCCAATAGAACATTGGGAAGGGTCGTCTAGCCTCATCGAGCCTAAGACGGCGCATACATATCCATCTTGGGCTAGCCAGAGGGATCTTGGAGGCCTCATCCTCTACCCCCCTGGAGCCTAGGATTGTATATTTAAGCCTTTTGGTGGGACTCAAGAGGTGTCTTGGAAGTCCTAGACCTCTCGCCTCATTGAGCCCCAAAGACCAGAGTGAGTTCGGGACTTCTCATTTATTTATACCTTGATTAATATTATAATTGAGTTTTGAGTTTATTGTTTCATCAAATTTCCACACGATGCAATTTAAATTTATGGCGCAATCATTCATATCAAAAGCGGTAAATGGATGATAAATCCAAAAATAAAACATTCAAAAATATTACAATAACACCAGGAGCGGAATACAACTCCCATTTATATATGAAATGCAAATCAAGCATAAATCGGGGTATTCATTGATGATGAGGACATTGATCCTCGCATGCATATTTATTATGAAATAGTTATTGATGTGATGATTTATTTGAGTATGAAAAACTAGGACATTGGTCCCATTTTTTATTTAGAGAAAATGCTAGGTTAATTAATAGAAAGCTTTTGGTCTTTTTCACTTCAACGATATTAAAACCATTTTTATAATAACATAAATAAAAGGTAAAGGCAAAGAAGGAACCCGAATAAAAGTCCTCGGACTGGCACAATCACCATCTTTCATAACTCCAACTCCAAATAGTCAGAAAATAACTCCCAAGAATAAACATGTTAGCATAAAAAAACATGAATAAAAAATAAAAATAAAAGAATGAGAGAACCCTAACAGAAATAGGTTAAAAGATAGAATTTTATAAATCAAAAACGTAAAAGCCTGCCTAGGGACGGCTCCCTGTACCGTGCCATGGGCCGTCCCTAGTAAGGGGAAACAAGTAAAAAAAACCTTTTAGCTCTTTTGTAAAAGAATGATAAAATACGTAAGAAATCAATGTGATTCAAATTAAATTACACAAATGTTAGTCTAGAATGTTTACCCTCGGATTTTACCTTTTAGGGTGATTGTCGGATGATTTTGTCCCCGTATGCTTCGCAAGGATCGAGTAAGAATCGGATCAAAGAAAGAAAATTTATGTTATTCTTTCCTTGAAAATTTGATAGTAATCGAGTGTTCGAATTAGTTATATTGATGGAAACGAATGAATTTCGTCACCTCAAATTGACTTAATTCACAAGAAAAATTGGAAGAAATCAATTAATAAAAAAAAATTATCAAAATAAAATTCTGCAAATAAAGCAGAGATTTCATAAACTTTTGAGTAAATTGCTCACAGAAACTTTTCTAAAAATCAATTTCCCAAAAATATTTGATAGCCTTTTTTCAAAATAAATTACTCTAAAATTTCCCTCTTTTTCTCACCAAAATTCCCAAATTTTCTCTAACCCTAAAATTGAAATTTGATCCCCTATTTATAGGATTTTAGGAGATAATTAAGATAAGCCTCAATCTAAAGTCTGAATTAAAAAAAAAAACTTTAAAATTCAAATCTTAGATAAATCCTATCCTTCATCAAATTTTATCCAATCCGGTGTGATCCGGTCAGTTAATGTACCGACGGGCTTCCCTGCATCTACCGACGGCCGTCCCTACTAAGGTCATATGCGGGAAACTGACTAGGGAGGGGGTGCGATACTAGGGACTGGGCGTCCCTATATCGCCACGTGTCCGTCCCCACTACGCCTAGAGACGGGGATCACCCCAAGTAGGGACAGGCGTCCCTACACAGACGGGCATCCCGTCTGTGGAGGAAAACTCCCAATTTTACCCAAAATTTATCCAATTCTTTCAAAACTCCATGCCATAGAAAAAGATTTTAATCCTTGTGAAATCAAAAGACGAAAACCTCTGAATTTCATCCGCTTATCCAAAAACTGACATCGATCTCTTCATCGGGTAACTCTGATCTGGACTGCCTCAAGACCCGGTGTCTACAGTTGCCCCCAATTTTGGGAAAACTAGCGCACTAGAGCCTAGATGAGCCAAAATTCAGAGAAGAAAGGAAAGAGACGCATACCTGAGGCAGTCCTTACCTTTTCGCCGGGGAAGTGGCAATACGTCGAGTCGGTTCTGGACTTACAAAATGCGAGGTTTGCTCTTCTGAGCTGCACCGAGTCTTCTTCGGACTGTACAAAGTGCAATGATTGACTCTCCTGAGCTGCACCGAGTCTTCTTCGGACTGTACAAAGTGCGATGAGTGGCTCTCCTGAGCTGCACCGAGTCTTCTTCGGACTGTACAACGTGCAATGATGGGCTCTCCTGAGCTGCACCGAGTCTTCTTCGGACTGTACAACGTGCAATTATGTGCTCTTGAAATGGGCGTCCTTCTGGCTTGGGTGTCCCAATTTGGCGGCTTCATCATGCCTCAAGGTACAATTCTGACCTTTTGATTTCATGTGATCCCGAAGGACATGATGCTTAATTTTTTTATTCTTCCTTTTGACTGTGGGTCAATTTTGAATCGGTGTAAAACCACATTCCTGTATTATAAGAGATTCTTGTTAATTCTCGCGCCAATTAATTTGACTGATAGATTTGTGGATATTTTTATATCATTTATCATCCTTTTTATCACATGATTAATTATCCCTTTTTCTTCTTCTTCTTTTCTTTTCTTTTCTTAAGAGAGTTAAATCATGAAGAAATAACATGCAAATTTAATAGGATAACTATAAATGTTTTTCCACTAAAAGGTTAAATTTTATACAATGTAATGTAAATATGATAATATAAGATACAAAAATAATATCATGACTCCTTGAAGGACTATGGGGGTGGATAGTCCGTGAGCTCCTCCTCCGAATCATCATCATCATCTGATATCTGGACTATCTGAGACCGTGATGAAGAGGCAAAGGGTCCCGCATCTGGAGCAGATGGCTGACTAGGAGGGGCTAATGGTCCGGCCTACTGTGTAGCCGAGGCTCTGGCCTATCACTGGTATCTAGGAGGGACAGCCACTGGTATAGATAATGGTTGTGCTCTCACCGGGTCCTGCTACTGGAACTGCAGTGTATCAACGAAAACTCCCCCTAACTCCCTGAAAGCAATGCCTAGGCGGAGGGTTTGATTCGTAGAGGCGGTCCCCATGTTCCGCAGTCTGTCCTCTATCTGCTCCCTAAACTCTTGAATGGACTGGGCGATAGGAGGTATGGCACCATCCAGAACCTGAACCCTGAATCTGAGAGCCTCAACCGACTCCTCTACTGCCTGTAAGGACGCATCCACCCTCTGGGCCACTCCATCCTGGGAGGTCCTTATCTCCTGCCTCAGCTGAGCAACGAGCCTCTCCTGCTCCTGCCTCAAAAAGTCAATGAGCCTCCCTTGCTCCTGGACAATACTCTGCTGCTGCTCCAGCCGATCTAATATGACTCTATCTCGCTCTCCAAGTTGCCCGAGAAGGGCTCTGTCTCTCTCCTCCTGCCTGTGCTCGAAAGATACAAACATAGCAGTCAATAGTGCAGTAAAATCTGGCTGTGCTGGGAAAGCTGATGATGAGGAAGAAGGGGGAGCTGAATCTGGTACTGGCTCAGGTGGCAGAGCTGTACAAGTAGATGCTCCCGGATCCCCTACCCTAGCATACGGACTAAACCTCTCATGAGCCCGGGGAACTATCCGATGTACTCGTGATGGTGGGGGTGTAGGACTCTGTACTCTCTGCCCTGGAGGAGTAGCAAGCAGCTCATCCATAGTAAACTCGATCCCCATATCATAAGGTGTACCTGGCTGCTCCTCGTGCTGCGGCTACGGAGGCTGACCCTCTGGATGCTCCGACTGTCGGGGAACCTGGTCCTCCTGGTGCTGATGGTGCTCGGGAAGCTACTGCTCCTGATGCTCTGGGTGCCCGAGAGGCTAGTCCTGAGGCTACTCCTCTACTGGCTCTAACAAAGGCAAGCTAAATGTGTGTCTAGTCTCATGCACAGTGCAAAGCCTGTACGCCTCGGGCTGGCCCGGTATCGGCAATATCATAGCCATCGTCATAGCTGCTGGAGCGTCCACATAAATGCTCTCATCCAAGGGGCGCCCCAAGATATCTGGACGAACACCCAAATTCAGGAGCAATCTGGTAATGACTCCCCTAACATACACCACAGGGGCTGCCCCCCTGGATACCCTCACCAGGTTGACCAAAATCTCGTGGCTGATGTTGAGCCTCTGACCTGCCACCATGGCCCATAAACTCCAGATCTCTGCAGCATTGAGGGAACCTGGGTTACCAGCTCATCCCAAATATGAGCTAGATAAAACTCGGTGAAGATATCGCAAGGCCTGTGATGAAAGTACTGTACTCTTCGCCGTGTCATGATCATACGGCACTCCCGGCAAGGCTATAACTGCCCAATGCTGACGTCTCACTGATCTCTGGGACGTTATGACATCCTGCCCGAATGGAAGCCCCATGGCCTCTGTAAACCGCTGACGGGTGATACTGTAATGGTGGCCCTCAATCCAAAACTGGATGACACCCTCCTCCGTGTCAGATCTCTGATATCCGCCGTAGTGTAGCGTAGCAAGTAATAAGCAGGTATCAAAAACTCTATCCAACCCGCGCCTGCCATCAGTATATCAACCTCATCTGCCATCCCCAAAGCCTCAAGGAACGGCCTAGAAACGAAGCGGCTGGCTCGAAACTGCACCTGGGCCAGTGCTGCGTATCTCTGTCTAGCCTCGTCACTCATCCAACCTGGGGCATCAGGCTCAGGCTGATCATGCGGAGCATATTGTCATGGTGGCATCCTGTGAATAAGGTAAATAGTTAGTTTGGCATTGTAGGTATAAATGGATTAAAAAATTTAGGCGGCATTCTGACTGGGTATGTCTAAACCAAAAAGATTTTTAAAAAGTTTGGGTAGCACCCCGGCAAGGGTGTACCCAACCTCCTGCATAGAAAACAAAAAAAAACAGGCCTCAGGCCTCAATACAATATATTCACATTTGTTAAAAAATTTGGGCAGCACCCTGGCAAGGGTGTGCCCAACCTCCTGCATAATAAAGAGGAAATAGAAAGGGAATAGGCCTCAGGCCCCAAACAACAATGCAATATATTCACATTTTCTTTCTAATTCTTAAGTTATTGGCTTCAAAGCATATGAATTCCTAAGGCCATATTTATACGCCTAACACTAATTGTTCTCAAAACAGCAATACATTCATGCATTTTATATTCACTAAAAAAAAACTTAATCCTATTAATTCACATGCAATGTCAACCGGCATTAACAAGGCCTTTAATTACATTAATTTAAAATAAAATGAAATTACCTTGCTCATAATAATAATAGAAAAATGGGAGTATCTTACTAACCTGAAAGTCGAGACCCACTGAAGAAGTAAAAAAACTGAAAACTGGTGCGAAAAAATGCTGTTTGAAAAGACAAAAACAAAAAAAACCGTTGGAAACAAAGGAAAAGGCGTCGGTGTGAAGAAGAAGGAAAAGAAAGTGGATTCCCGTCAGTGCCTGCATCTTTATATAGATTTTAAGTACCGACGGGATTCCCGCTCATACAGCGACAGACGGGCATTCCGTCTATCGCTCTAGATTCCACTTTTAACCCTAATTAATGCGCGTGGTATGCACGATGCAAAATTCGCCAGGTGGACAAGTACAGACGGGTTCACCGTCTGCCTATAGGGACGGGTTAGCCGTCTGTAAGCCAAATCTATAAAACTCACCCCTTTTTCTTGGATTTCGTGCCTCTTCCTCTTTTCTCTAGCTTTTTCCCTTTTTCCTCTTTTATTCCCTTTAGCAACTGTGACTGTCGAGACATGAATTCTCCTTTTCTTTCCAAAATGTACCGCATCTTAGATGATGCTCAAATTTGGGAACACAGCACTCTTGCCCCCCTTTCTGGACTGAGGTTTCTACGAAGAGTCAAGATAGACAACAACCTTCTTTTGGCTGCGAACCACTTCTGGGACCCTCGTTTTCATGTCTTTAGATTTGCCTATCAGGAAATATGCCCCCTGCCTGAAGAATTTGTTGCTATCGTCGGGAGTTGGTATCCTCCTAGTGCTTTGCCTTGCATACCTCACTGTGGTTTGATCTAAATCCGGGATATTGCTTTGTCCTTAAGCATAGCTCCTTCTGACGCTGCTCGTCTAGTTCCTCATGGCCTAGTATTTTCTTTGGAACCTCTGATTGAAGCGATGGATGAATTCTCCAACATTCCCTCATACGTGAGTGTCATCTTCCTTTTCTGCTTTATGAAGTATCTAGTCGTGACCTCAGCGGAACTGCTCGGAGACCCCCGTCTGTTTGGAATTCTGGACGACTTCCACCATGGGCTGACCCCTTTTCCTCTCATTCTGGCTGAGACTATCTTAGGTTTGGACTCTATTCGTGCCGGGCCTACCACTTCATTCTTTGGGAGCCCCTTATTACTCCAGGTACGTCATTGTTTTAAAAGGTAGTGCGTCCCTTGTGGATTTTCACACTAGCTTTTCTTAGCGGGAAGTGCGTCCTTTTGGATTTTCACACAACCCTATGCCTAACTTTTGCCTGAAGTGAATCAAACTTACTCCAACAGCTTTTCTTTGCCTTTTATTTTATTCTCTTTGGCTTTTTTTTTTCTTTGTTCCTCTTCTAGATTTGGTTGCAGGAGAAACTGAAGCTTTTGTCAGAGCCGCCTCCTAAAGTCATTAATCAGTATTCTGCGAAGTGTTTTCTTCCTCACCGGCATCTGTACTTACCTAGGACCCCTGATGAGGGCATTACCAGATTCAGTGAGATATCAGACGAGGATATTAGCTTCACGCACGCTTGGCTTCCCTTGTCCAGTGCAGTTATTGATGGGTCTTCAGGATGCGTTCCCTTATGCGGGCTCCGTGAGGCAACCTTCTACATCACGGCTCGTTGCTCTCGTCAACTCGGAGTGATTCAGGATATGGTGAGACTCCCTTTATCTTTTCGAGGTGGAGTCCTTTCTGCGGCTTTCGTCTCCCGCTATCATGAGCTTTGGAGCCGACTTCCATTGAAGACTATCATTCCTTCATTTGGGAACCATTCGGCTATTTCTACCAGTGCATACAGGAGATGGATACTTATCTCAGCGTCTGATAACCGAACACGATGACTGAGGCATTTGGCTAGCAAGGGTAGTAGTAGGGCATAGTTTAGTTTTACGTGCGTTTTGAGCAATATGTTTCTTTTTAAAGCAGAATTAGACAATGATATAAATGAATAAATCAAGTCTTATTTAATTTCACAAAATTGTGTACATTTCAGTACAATTTCAAAATACATGATCATTTTGGTACTGATTCAATTATGCATGACTATATTCATTCATGGAACCAAAATCTTGATAGCATCAAACTCCTATCTCCAATCAGCCCTCTCGGGTTTTCATGATTGGATATTTTCTCTTATGCCTCTAATTTTTGCCCAGGATGCCTTTTTTCGATTTTCACCCTAACGAGGAACCCAATTTTAGCAAGGCCACCTTTTTTCCGGTATTCGACCCGCGGGGCTTTCATTCTCTTATTTCGATTTTGTAGTCTTTAGCCATAGAACCTTTTGAGTCTGTCAATATTGATCGGTTCTTTGAATTCATTGCCATCATTATCCGATAAAATTGCAGCTCCTTTTGACAGCAGCTTCTTGAGGATAAATGGTCCTTCCCAGGTTGGTCTAAACTTTCCTCTGATATCCGGTACCCCTGGTCTCATTTGTTTGAACACTAAATCTCCCTCCTTCAGCGGATGCTTTTTCACCTTTCTCCCAAATGATCTGTCCAGCCTCTTCTGATAGATCTGATTATGATAGTAAGCTTTCAGTCTACTCTCGTCCAATAAGTTTAAATGTTGTAACCTTTGTTGTGCCCAATCGGCCTCTGGAATTTGGGCTTCTATGACTACTCTCAGCAATTTGAGCTCTACTACAACTGGCAGCACTGCTTCCATCCCATAAACCAGATAATACAGCGTAGCGCCTATAGATGTCCTCACCGTCGTTCTGTAACGCCACGGAGCAAAAGGTAGCTTCTCCGCCCAGTCTTTGTAGGTTTGGACCATCTGGGCTAGGATCCTCTTGACATTCTTGTTGGCAGCTTCTACTACCCCGTTGGTTTGAGGACGATACGGAGAAGACTTATGATGTTCAATACCATATTTCTGGAGTAACTTCCTCGTTTCAGCCATGAACTGGACCCCGTTCTCAGATACCACGGGGTGTGGGAGGCCATACCTACATATCAAGTTCTTCTCGATGAATTTCGGCATATCCCGAGCATCCACTTTCTTGAAGGACTCAGCTTCTACCCACTCGGTGAAGTAGTCGATGGCGACGATAATGTATCTATGCCCATTAGAGGTTGTGGGTCGTATCTCTCCAATAATATCAATCCCCCAAGCTGCGAACGGCCAAGGTGACGTTAGATTATGTAATGTCGAAACTTGCAGGTGCCTTAAATCTGCATACTGCTGGCATAACTGACACTGCTTTACATACTTCAAGCAATCGTTATCCATGGTGAGCCAGAAGAATCCTTGTCTCATAATCTTTTTGGCCAACGTCAGCCCGTTCATATGGGCTCCACATACACCAGCATGAGCTTCTTCCATTACCCTTTTGGCCTCTTTCTCATCCAAACATCTCAACTGGATACGATCTGCCTGTCATTTGTACAACACTCCATTTATGCAGATGAACTGGTGTAGACACCGGGTCCTGAGTCGGTCTAGATCAGAGATTGCCCGATGACGAAAACGATGCCCATTTCTAAAAGAACGGATAGAGTTCGGGAATTTTGGCCCTTCACGCTCACGAGAAGCAAGGATTTTCATTCGCGTATTTTTTTTTTTAATATATATATAATAAAATAAAATAAAATTTTTGGGGGAGTTTTTAACTTAAAATTTGGATGTTTGCTCCACAGACGGCCAGCCCGTCGGTCACTTGAGGGGTGGTCTGCCCGTCGGTGACTCGAGCGATGGGCAGCCCATCGATGACTTTCGACGAGCGGGCAGCCCGTCGGTGGCTCGACGAGCGGGCAGCCCGTCGGTGGCTCGACGGGTGGGCAGCCCGTCGATGGCTCGACGAGCGGGCAGCCCGTCAGTCGATCGTTCCTATAAATAGGATTTCATTTCATTTGAAAAAAAAAAGAGGAAAAAGACTTGGGATTGAAAAATCTTAGGGGAAAAGAAAAAAAAGAGCTCTCTCTAAAAAAGATCCGATTTTTCTTCTAAAAATTCCTTTTTTCATCTTTTCAAGAGCAAAATATTAAAAATTTGCGTTTTTGATATTTTGCCTTCTCGTGAAGCGTGTGGGGCCAAAGCATTCGAACATCCGGTCTAAAGTCAGTCAAATCTGAGGGTAAACATTCTAGACTCGATCTCTTGATTTAATTTTGTTTTCAACATTTTTGCTGACATTTAAATTAGTAAACATGTAGATCTATATATTTGTTGTTGATTTATTTTAGATGTAGATCTAACCTTTAATATTGTTCTTAGATGTAGATCTAACTTTTAATGTTGTTATTTGTTCCCATTTTCTTTTAATTGTTCATCCTTATTATTATTATTATTATTATTATTATTATTATTATTATTATTATTATTATTATTATTATTATTATTATTATTATTTACCTATTTACTTATTTTTTGTTATTATCATCATTATATATGTCGTTAGTATATTGTTATTAGTGTTATTTATTGTTACTATCATCGTTTATCGTTATTATTATTATTATTATTGTTATTATTATTTTTGTTGTTGTTGTTATTGTTATTATTATTACTTTGTGTTTTAAATACTTATCTATTAATTTGTTAATTTATTTTAATATGTCATTTAATGTATTTATCACATGATATGCATGTTTCATTTAATTTATGCATTGTTATAAATGTCTAATTGATTTTCTTGTTTCGATTACTAATATTAAGTTTATTTGTGTTTGTTGTCGGTGTCAAATACTTGTATTCCCCAGTTTGAGCACCCGTGCGAATGAAGGAGGAGATTCAAGGAGTTGTTATTTTTATTGTACTTGTTATTTTTCCTTTATTTGTTTTATTGAGTTATTGGGCATGTAATAATTAATGGAACCATTTATTTTATGCACGATTAATCAAAAATCAAACAAAAACACTTCTACAAATAAAATTGGGTTTTCTAATAAAATGGGACCAATGTCCTAGTTGTCCATCCAAAATAAATTATCACTTCAAAATGAATTTTTAATTATGCATGAGAGGACCAATGTCCTCAACATCAATAAATACCCCGTTTTATGTATGATTTATATTTCATTTACAATGGGGGTTGTATTCCGCCCCTAGTTTTATTGTAATTTATTTTTATCTTTATTTTTATATTTATTTATCGTTTTATATGTGATTGATATGCACTTTAATAAACTGCATTAATTGTGTGAGATGAAAAATGAAATTTTATAATTTAAAAACTCATTTATAATTAACCAAGACACCAATAAGTGTGAAGTTCCGGACACCATCTCTGGTTTAGACCAACAGAGGTTTTTTCCCAGTTTCTTGTAAACTGGGTGGCGACTCCAAATACCTCAAAAGTGCCTAAAGGTGTTATGGCGATGGATGGTCCTTTTCAATGTTCTATTGTAAAAGGAGGTGCCGAAAATATCTCATAACACCTAAAATCGGAAAAGACGCGAACCTATCCCTCGAATCCTAAAAGCGGATTCCCGAAGAGGGCCTTGCTGGTTCCGGCACGCGTCACAGTGGCGACTCCGCTGGGGACTGTTTGTGACTTTGCTCTGAAAATGTCTTGGTTAAAATGTATAATTGGGTTTTTAAAACTAAAATTTCATCTCTCATCTAAATTTCATTGCATCCATGCTAGAGCCTTAGAATTATGCTAGTTTGGTCCCTCTATTAGCCCCGGTGCGTTCCTGAAGCACGACCTCATTTTCACTCAATTTGGGGAAGTGTTAAGGATAATCACCAGCCCAAGTATCGTGCCATCAAATGGTATATCAAATGGTGACCCGGCTGGTCTAGACCAGTTGGCAGGGATCACGCTTGGGTAGCCCTAAAGCAACACCACCTTGACCAAAGCTCATATAATGGCAATAGATACTTCCCCTAGGTTACATGTACCTTAATACAATGCTTGTTATATGGGCCCTTGTATATCAAACCAATTCAAACATATTAATCGGGCACTCATCAAAGGCTTTCATGTCCCGGTGGGCTCATTTTAGTCTGTTTGAAAGGTCCAAATATATAATGGCCAAAATTCATGCGCATGTGGTTTAAATTAAGAGTGTTATGCTGCCGGTTTTCCACCATGCACCATACGCGCCCATTGGGTTCCCCGTTAACCCATGGGTCAAGCCCACCTAGGAAGAGACTATTTGACCTCGTGTGCGGGAGTAATAAGGTTGGAAGGATCTACTTGCTTGCATGTGTTTGTCTATGTTGCATAACACACGACCATTCATTGTATACGTCGGTCATGCATATTTTTATGATAAAATTAAAAAAAAAAAGAAAAATGCATCTCATTTTGTTTGTGTCCTTTTATCTGCATATCATTTTACATGCATCGCATTATATCACTGTAATTTATTAATCTTTCGCTCATCCAGGACCACCTACATGATTCACGATCATGCATTGTATATATATCATTCATGCATCATTTTAACAATTTAAAATTTTCAGCCATCATAGATTCATCTAAGTGGATTAGAGGTCTTGACGGTCGGCTAGTAAATACGGACTCGCCCTTTGGATCGCTAGAATTAGTGCTTAATTGGGATTCTGAGTCACTCTCCACAACAAGTGAATCATCCTCGATGGCAGAAGAGACTGGAACTTTGACCACTCAAGACCTTGCTAGGAGGTTAGAAGATTTTGAGCGAAGAATGTTAGAAATGATGGGCGGTATGGCTGAAAGAATTGCTCACCCTCCTATTCCACAAGCACCCATTGATCCGCAGCCGCCTGTTGCTCCACAAGCGCCGGTAGCCCCTCCTCGAGAGCAAGCCGAACCACTTATTGGTGGGGAGGCTCCTCTCGTTGGAGTTGCTGCCCATCAACCTGTCAACGAGCACAGAGCTGCCGCACCCATCGAGCCAAGAGGGGAAAGGATCCCTAATCCTAATGAGGATTTTGTGGTAAAGGAGGAAGATGAAGAGCCAATGGTCCAACAAGCTATGAGGGGGAGAGCACCCAGGTTAGAGGATGAGACTCTGAGGGGGATGAGACAGCAGATTGAAGAGACTTATGCCTTAATTACCCAAGAGATGGATAAAAGGTTCAAAGAACTCGAAAAGAGGCTGTTGGCCATGATTCAAGAGAGAATGGATGCCATGACACTAGTTCTTCAAGCTCAAGTTATGGCAACTACCCTAGGCCGAGTAGGGTCGGCCACTGTTGAGAGAACCTATACAGCGACAACTACAGCGCCCCCTTTTACTCTTCAGAATAGAGGCAAGGAGCCATTTGATTCACCACTTGGGCAAGGGAGCAGCCAGAGGCCTACTACAGTATTTGGTACTGTGCCTAAAGAGGGCGAGGATCTAGTAAGGGTGTGTGATCGGCAGAAGGAAAACTTGGATATCCGCAATGATAGCAAAGGTAAGGCAAAGAGGATGGAAGTGCTAAACACAAAAGGAGGCCAAAGACACTTTTCTAATTTGGGTCGACCTCTATCCTGGATATTGGAGAGACTAATAAAAGAAGGCAAGTTGCAACCCTTGCCACCCAGACCAGCTATGAGTCAAGGACAGCCAGGGCACATAAAGGACATGTACTGCGCCTACCATCAATACACTGGGCACTCGACTGATTACTGCCAAACTTTGAGGAATAAGATCCAAGATCTTATTGACACCAAACAGATCACGGACCCCGAAAAGAGGGAGAAAAAGAAAGAGCCAGCCTACAATGCAGTCCCTCCACCAGATATGTGATCGGGTCTGATCCAGCAGAATGTCATATTTTGCAGGAGCTACATGGATATGAATAAGTCGCTGACACTCGTCAGAGAGAATGGGGAAGAAGATTATGTTTTTTTTTATGCCTTATTTCTTTTCATTTCAAGAACTCTTTATGACAATTTGGTTATTGTAATTTGATGAACAATTTTTGCTTATTTGTGTGATGTTTCTAATGATTTCATTTCACATGGTCAATGATGCATTCATTTTGACACTAATTCAATTAATACGGCTCCATCTAGTCTCGGAACTTTGGGGAATCCAAAGAAAATCTTGATAGCATCTGATATAACTCTTGAGGAGAGGATAATTTTGAGAGATAAAAAAAAAGGCCTCTGCCTGGATCTGGGGTGACATGCTGAAAATTGACAAGGACGTTCTTGAGATCAGTACTACTTCCACGTGCCAACATGACGACGAACCGAATCTTGAAAGCCATTTCTTTGCATCCACAACATCTAAGTTGCGTATGGCGCTACCAAATAAGATCAAACTCCTAAATCTACATCAAAAGTTGGACGAATAAAACTCAGGACCTCCACGAGAAATATATGACCCATCAGAACCAAACCATATGACCTCGTTCCTCCTGACCCCCTTTGAAATGTGCACCTTCAAAATCGATTATGATTGACCCTTGACTATCCAGAACCCTTATCGCCAAGTTTCTTGCTAAAACCCAATGCTTAACTAGATTGAACCACAACGGTCCCAGTTTTTAAGATGAAAAGTGCACGTATGTGTAACTTCATGACTTGAACGAAGTTTGCAAGGGAATGCTATTTGGGGGCGAGTTTTGTTCAAATCCCGTTTGGATTTGTCAACTTTGAGAATACGGATGATGCTCCTAGAGCTGTTGATGCGCTTAATAGAAAGAAAATTAATGATAAGGAGTGGTTTATTGGGGAAGCCCAAAAGAAATCTGAAAGGGACCTAGAAGGCTAATTCACAAACCATCCATCCAACCCCGACCGTTGAAAGGCCATTCCAGGTTTTAAACCACAAAAATCGATAAAAGTATCCCAGATCATCCAAGCCCAACCTGTCACCCTATCCCAACCATTGAGAGGCCATCCCAGGGTTCTAACCGCCAAAGCTAATAAAAGCCAAACGTGAAACTTCATATTCAAGCCCCAAATAAGGAACCCATCACCTCAACCAGCCTGCACAAGGGCTAAGACCAAGACTTTGATACCAAGAGGAGCCACTCTCAGAAGCAGCAGTCCCCCCGGCTGACGAAGATGAAAATAAATTCAACCAATACTGACAAACTGAATGAGGGTTCATGGCAGAGGCTAAATAAATAAAAAAAAAGAGAGAAAATATTCAATCAAGAAAACCCGCGAGGGCTGATTGATAACAGGAGTTTGATGCTCTCAAGATCTATCTCGAGATTAGATGAGGTCTCATATTTTTCGACTTAATGCCAAATAGTGATCATGTGTTATAAAATCAGATTGAAATATATGCATTTATGCAAAGATGTATTGGCATAACCAAGGCGGTTCATCTTGCACACTCAAAGTTATCTGAGTCTGATATAAAACCAGCACATTATTATCATCTACCCTCTACCATTCTCGCTACTCAGGCACTTCAGCAAACTCATCTTGCTACCTACTGTGAAGCCAATCCTACAGCACCTTCCCAATAAAGAACCAAGCTCATATAACTAATATCTGAGACACAAGCACATGCCAATCATACCCAAAAGACCTTTCGCAACAACTCCAACTTTTCTCGCACAAAAAAAAAAAGCCGTTAGAGATGAAAACCGTGACTGGCGCTCTAAGCAAAAGTTAGGCCAAAGGGCAGGGTGAAAACCTGGCAACAGGCAGTCAGCCCTACAAAAAAATGAAATAAATAAAAGCTACTGGAATGGGTTGGGTCCATTCCAGGAAAAAAAAATAAGGCACAGGGTTATGTGAAAATCCGGCAAGGACGCATCTCCCGCTAAGAAAAGCTAGTGTGAAAATCCACGAGGGACGCACTACCTTCAAGCAATGACTACAGGTATCGAAGGAGAACCTCATAGATACCCCAGAGGCATGAAACTCAAAAGCAATTCCAGAGGGCGCCGATCCTACTGCAAATCACGACCAAATCAGCTGTCGCTTCCAAAATCCACTTAGACAAATTCTTATCCTGCATTCCTGCATACATATGCATCTCACGTGCATGCTCACCACTTTTTACTGCATATTTTGCCTTTTAAGTCTTGCAGAAAGAAAGAATCAAATGCCAACACCGACGAAAGGCAAGTGACAATATCAATCCAAACAAGCAATCAAAACAACGTTGATCTAAACGTCAGTTCAATCATCAAATCCAAGCGTCAATCAAAGCCCTCTCAAGAGGCAAATCACTAAAGTCCTCTGAAGAGGTAATTCTCAAATCATCCCAAGACCTCTCAGGGGGCAACTATCCGAAGACCTCTTAGAGGGCGATCAACCAATCAACCAAAGACCTCTCAGGGGGCAATTAACCCAAGATCTCTCAAGAGGCACCACTTTAAATCAACAGAAGGGTTAGCACGACGTCGGCACAAGGCCTCGGCACTACCACTTTAAATCAACAGAAGCGTTAGCACGACGTTGGCACACGACCTCGGCACTACCACTTCAAATCAGCAGAAGGGTTAGCACGACGTCGGCACACGGCCTCGGCACTACCACTTCAAATCAGCAGAAGGGTTAGCACGACGTAGGCACACGGCCTCGGCACTACCACTTCAAGTCAACAGAAGGGTTAGCACGACGTCAGCACACGACCTCGGCACTACCACTTCAGAACATCTCAAGCCCTCTGAGGAGGCAAAGCATCTTCAATCCCTCTGAGGAGGCAAAATCCGAAAGTCCTCTGAGGAGGCAAAATCTCAAAGTCCTCTGAGGAGGCAAAATTCCAAGTCCTTTGAGGAGGCAAAATCTCAAAATCTCAAAGCCCTCTGAGGAGGCAAAATCCGAAAGTCCTCTGAGGAGGCAAAATCTCAAAGTCCTCTGAGGAGGCAAAATCTCAAAATCTCAAAGCCCTCTGAGGAGGCAAAATTCGAAAGTCCTCTGAGGAGGCAAAATCTCAAAGTCCTCTGAGGAGGCAAAATTCTAAAGTCCTCTGAGGAGACAAAATCTCAAAGTCCTTTGAGGAGGCAAAATTCCAAGTCCTCTGAGGAGGCAAAATCTAAAAGCCCTCTGAGGAGGCAAAATCTCAAATCCTCTGAGGAGGCAAAATTCCAAGTCCTCTGAGGAGGCAAAATCTCAAAATCTCAAAGCCCTCTGAGGAGGCAAAATCCGAAAGTCCTCTGAGGAGGCAAAATCTCAAAGTCCTCTGAGGAGGCAAAATCTCAAAATCTCAAAGCCCTCTGAGGAGGCAAAATCCGAAAGTCCTCTGAGGAGGCAAAATCTCAAAGTCCTATGAGGAGGCAAAATTCTAAAGTCCTATGAGGAGGCAAAATCTCAAAGTCCTCTGAGGAGGCAAAATCTCAAAGTCCTCTGAGGAGGCAAAATCTAAAAGCCCTCTGAGGAGGCAAAATCTAAAAGCCCTCTGAGGAGGCAAAATCTCAAGTCCTCTGAGGAGGCAAAATTCCAAGTCCTCTGAGGAGGCAAAATCTCAAAATCTCAAAGCCCTCTGAGGAGGCAAAATCCGAAAGTCCTCTGAGGAGGCAAAATCTCAAAGTCCTCTAAGGAGGCAAAATCCGAAAGTCGTCTGAGGAGGCAAAATCTCAAAGTCCTCTGAGGAGGCAAAATTCTAAAGTCCTCTGAGGAGGCAAAATCCGAAAGTCCTCTGAGGAGGCAAAATCTCAAAGTCCTCTGAGGAGGCAAAATTCTAAAGTCCTCTGAGGAGGCAAAATCTCAAAGTCCTCTGAGGAGGCAAAATCTCAAGCCCTCTGAGGAGGCATCTCTTTATCAAAACACCGAAGGGTTAGCACGATGACGGCACTACCATTCTAAGGAGGGTTAGCACGACCACGGCACTACCACTTCAAAATCTCAAGCCCTCTGAGGAGGCAGACCCCCAAAGCCCTCTGAGGAGGCATCTCTTTATCCAACTCCCGGCAAGAAGGCAGGGTCTCCACCACAGGTATGTAATCCCCTCTCTCATCCTCTTTGAATTTTGGATCACCTAGGTGTCTATGCACTAGCTTCTCCAAAATTGGGGGCAACTGTAGACACCAGGTCCTGAGTCGGTCTAGATCAGAGATTGCCCGATGACGAAAACGATGCCCATTTCTAAAAGAACGGATAGAGTTCGGGAATTTTGGCCCTTCACGCTCACGAGAAGCAAGGATTTTCATTCGCGTTTTTTTTTTGTTTTTTAATATATATATATAATAAAATAAAATAAAATTTTTGGGGGAGTTTTTAACTTAAAATTTGGATGTTTGCTCCACAGACGGCCAGCCCGTCGGTCACTCGAGGGGTGGTCTGCCCGTCGGTGACTCGAGCGATGGGCAGCCCATCGATGACTTTCGACGAGCGGGCAGCCCGTCGGTGGCTCGACGGGCGGGCAGCCCGTCGGTCGATCGTGCCTATAAATAGGATTTCATTTCATTTGAAAAAAAAAAGAGGAAAAAGACTTGGGATTGAAAAATCTTAGGGGGAAAAGAAAAAAAAGAGCTCTCTCTAAAAAAGATCCGATTTTTCTTCTAAAAATTCCTTTTTTCATCTTAAATATTAAAAATTTGCGTTTTTGATATTTTGCCTTCTCGTGAAGCGTGTGGGGCCGAAGCATTCGAACATCCGGTCTAAAGTCAGTCAAATCTGAGGGTAAACATTCTATACTCGATCTCTTGATTTAATTTTGTTTTCAACATTTTTGCTGACATTTAAATTAGTAAACATGTAGATCTATATATTTGTTGTTGATTTATTTTAGATGTAGATCTAACCTTTAATATTGTTCTTAGATGTAGATCTAACTTTTAATGTTGTTATTTGTTCCCATTTTCTTTTAATTGTTCATCCTTATTATTATTATTATTATTATTATTATTATTATTATTATTATTTACCTATTTACTTATTTTTTGTTATTATCATCATTATATATGTCGTTAGTATATTGTTATTAGTGTTATTTATTGTTACTATCATCGTTTATCATTATTATTATCATTATTATTGTTATTATTATTTTTGTTGTTGTTGTTATTGTTATTATTATTACTTTGTGTTTTAAATACTTATCTATTAATTTGTTAATTTATTTTAATATGTCATTTAATGTATTTATCACATGATATGCATGTTTCATTTAATTTATGCATTGTTATAAATGTCTAATTGATTTTCTTGTTTCGATTACTAATATTAAGTTTATTTGTGTCTGTTGTCGGTGTCAAATACTTGTATTCCCCTGTTTGAGCACCCGTGCGAATGAAGGAGGAGATTCAAGGAGTTGTTATTTTTATTGTACTTGTTATTTTTCCTTTATTTGTTTTATTGAGTTATTGGGCATGTAATAATTAATGGAACCATTTATTTTATGCATGATTAATCAAAAATCAAACAAAAACACTTCTACAAATAAAATTGGGTTTTCTAATAAAATGGGACCAATGTCCTAGTTGTCCATCCAAAATAAATTATCACTTCAAAATGAATTTTTAATTATTCATGAGAGGACCAATGTCCTCAACATCAATAAATACCCCGTTTTATGTATGATTTATATTTCATTTACAATGGGGGTTGTATTCCGCCCCTAGTTTTATTGTAATTTATTTTTATCTTTATTTTTATATTTATTTATCGTTTTATATGTGATTGATATGCGCTTTAATAAACTGCATTAATTGTGTGAGATGAAAAATGAAATTTTATAATTTAAAAACTCATTTATAATTAACCAAGACACCAATAAGTGTGAAGTTCCGGACACCATCTCTGGTTTAGACCAACAGAGGTTTTTTCCCAGTTTCTTGTAAACTGGGTGGCGACTCCAAATACCTCAAAAGTGCCTAAAGGTGTTATGGCGATGGATGGTCCTTTTCAATGTTCTATTGTAAAAGGAGGTGCCGAAAATATCTCATAACACCTAAAATCGGAAAAGACGCGAACCTATCCCTTGAATCCTAAAAGCGGATTCCCGAAGAGGGCCTTGCTGGTTCCGGCGCACGTCACAACTGGGTAGACAATTTGCGAATCATTCTCTGATCTTTTTTGGTAGCTTCCTCTGGAAACGCTGCATTCTCTGAATAGTTCTTGATATCGTAATACCATGGCTTCCCATCTACTACTTCTATCCCCAAGACTGGCTTAGATTCGAAGCTAGGCCTCTCAGAGCTAGAAATCAGAATTGGCCTCATAACGACCCCTTTGGGGTTGTGCCACATTGAGACCAAAGTGGCGAGCGCATCGGCTAATTGGTTTTCGTCCCTTGGAACAAAATGGAATGTGCACACTTCAAATTGACTGCTCAGGTCTCTCAAGTGCTTGATGTAGGGCATTAGCCTCTCTTCTTTAACGGCCCATTCACCTCGGATTTGATTGATCACCTGGGAGGAATCACCAAACACTTCCACATTTTTTGCTCCTAAGGCTATCAACGCCTCTAACATAAAGGCACATGCTTCATACTCAGCTTCATTATTGGTAGCCTTGAACCTTAATTTCTTGGCCAAAGGGAGCTTCTCATCCTCTGGGGTTGTTAAAATGATCCCTACTCCTGCCCCCTTGCTGTTCACAGCTCCATCAAAGTGCAATTGCCAACCTTGAACTCCGATGGCTGCCGCTTCCTCATCTGGAAAGTTAAACTCATACTACTCTCCTTGAATTGGGTGTTCTGCCAGGAATTCAGCCACTGCACGCCCTTTAATAGTTTTTCGAGTAATATACTCCACATCGAATTCTCGTAGCAACAACAACCACCTACCCATTTTCCCTAGTAAAGAGGGGGCTTCCTGTAAGTATCTAAGAGGATTCTGCTTCGCAACTGCCTGTACCTTGTAGGCATGAAAGTAATGTCGTAATTTCTTAGAAGCCCAGATTACGGCAAGGCAAATCTTTTCTACTTCCGTGTACTTAACCTCATAGGCCAGGAACTTCTTGCTAAGGTAGTAAATAGCAAATTCCACTCCAAATTCGTCCTCCTGGGCCATCATGGCGCCTACAGAACTGTCCTCTATAGCTAAGTATAAAATTAATGGCCTGACTGGCTGTGGTGGTCTCAGCACCGGTGGTTTCAACAAGTATTCCTTGACGGTGTCGAAAGCCTTCTGACAATTCTCGTTCCATACTACTGGTTGGTCTTTTCTGAGTAATTTGAAGACCGGTTCACATATCGAAGTAAGCTTGGCAATAAACCTACTGATATATTGCAACCTTCCCAGAAAGCTTCTCACATCCTTCTCCTTCTGCGGTATCAGCATTTCTCTGATGGCCTTAACCTTATCCGGGTCGATCTCAATTCCCCTTTGACTAACTATGTGTCCTAGGAGCTTCCTTAATGTAACACCAAAAATACACTTCTTAGGGTTTAACTGCAGGTTGTACTTGCTTATCCTCTGGAAGAACTTTTCTAAGGCTTCAAAATGACCTTCTCTAGTGACTGACTTGATCATCATATCATCCACGTATACCTCTACTTCTTTATGGATCAGGCCATCCAATATCTTTATTGCCATCCTCTGGTAAGTGGCTCCTGCATTTTTCAAACCAAAAGGCATTACCCGATAAGCATAGGTCCCCCATTCTGTGATGAAAGCCGTCTTTATTCGGTCAATTATTTTATTGAGAATCTGATTGTAACCCGCATAACCATCTCCAAAGCTATACATCTCGCAAGCAGCGGCGCTGTCTATCAGTACATCTATATGGGGCAATGGAAAATCATCCTTGGGACAGGCCTTATTCAAATCCTGATAATCCACGCATACCCTTACTTTGCCATTCTTTTTGTCTACGGGGACAACATTGGCCAACCAAGTTGGATATTGCTCCTCAACTAAGAACTTGGCTTTGATTTGCTAGCGAATTTCCTCCTTCACTTTCTCTGCCCATTCTGGCCTAAGCCTTCTCAATTTCTGTTTAACGGGTTTATGGTCTGGATAGGTGGGAATGGCGTGCTCTGCAATTTCTCGATCGATTCCTGGCATATCTTCGTAGGTCCAGGCAAAGACTTTTTCATATTTTTTTAAGATTCTCTCAAATTTTTCTCGCTCTTCAGGAGTTATATTTGATGCTACCAAAATTTCTTTTGGGTTTTCTATGGTTCCAAGATTAAATGGAGTAGCATCAAGTGAATCAATATCAAATATAGATGGATGATGATCATGAGCATGCATAGTGAAATCATCAGAAACATCACACAAGTAAGCAAAATCATTCAATTTATTAATAAGATTGAAATTGTCATTAACATCATTGAAAAGTTCTGGAGCAAAAAGAAATTCTAAACTATTTTCCTATTCCTCCTCTGCTGGCATATCTACCGCGGTCGACGATCCTGCATCACCTTGGCTCTTCAGGGGCTCCCTAATCAACTCCTGCATGGTTCCCTCTACCTTCGCTTTCCCTTTCAGCTGGGCGGCTACCATTTTCTCAGTCATCACTTCTTCAGGCATCTCACGGTCCCAAATTGTCTTACTGGTCATGATTTCTTCGTCCCAAAAGCCCTCTGCTGGCTTGATCGATCCAATGTCCCAGTCATAGACATCATTTAAAACCTCGAACCCTGGCACAATTCTTCCATCCAGCCACTGTGGTTCCTCTTCCCCTGTATAGGCACATGCTGCGTTTGCTGGCACGAAAGTCTTCCAGATATGAGGAGTTTTGATTTTTGACTTCTCACCCCCCTCTACAACACCTGTGTATCCTAGGCCCCTTCTGTCTTTTGGCCCTTAGTGGTAACAGCTGTTGGTATCCCCTGAGAATTCTTGCCCAGTCCTGCGCCAGGGAGGAATGACATCTTTTTCATCATATTCAATACCTGGAGGCTTTCTTCCCTCTGCTCTTCTTTGCCTATCATGGCGACATGAAATCCACTAAACGACTGCCTGGCTATCTCCAGCACCGAAACCTGATTCTCCCGTGCAGCCTTTATTGTCACAATCTGGCCTTCGTGAGGTATCTTTACCATCTGGTGCAATGTCGAGGGGACTCCTCCAAATTTATGAAACCATGGTCTGCCTAGCAAAGCTGAGAAATTGGCGGGTATAGGCAGCACCACAAACTCCACTTCTGATTCTACCGGTCCCGTCTTCACCGCTGCTATGAATATCCCCGAGGCCTGCCTGCGTGAGTTGTCATATGCCGTGATGGTAAGATCAGATTTTGCCAACATATCCTCTATTACCCCAAAAGCTGCCATTGTTACCTGTGGGCACACATTTATCGAAGAACCATCATCTACCATTACACAGGCAGTGTGCTTTTGGTTAATCTGTGCCCTTATGTACAGAGGGCGATTGTGGTTGCGGCCTTCTGCCGGCAGATCCGCACTGGTAAAAATGACATTTTCTCCCGATCCTCCTTTCACTACATCAAGAAGTTCTGTAGGTGAGATGGTTGTTGCCACAGTTGCTTCGCATAAAGCTTCTACCACCTTCTGTCTATGTGATGGTGACTGTCTCAGAAGATCCCATATTGAAATCTGAGCCGGCGTCTTTTTTAGTTGTTTAACAATTGAATCTTCTTCCGGCTCCTTTCCCCTTCTGCCCTCAACCGCCTCTTGGGGTTTCTCAACTTCCGGGGCTACCCTTCCACTCCGGGCCACGGCTCCCACTTCCCTCCTCTTTGGCTTTTCTCTTTCTTCCTCTAAACCCCATAGGTCGGCAAATTCTTCAGAATCATCATTTTCAGTTCCACTATCATCAGTGGACCAGCAATCGATCACTACAGCGGGAAGCCCTTCTTCACTCCCCTCATAGAGGTTTGTAACAGCATTGTGGATATCATTGCCGTATAACTCCTTCAACACAAAGTTCTCGGGCAAACTGGACCCGATCATATTCACTGACGAAGGCATGTTATTGTGCCCAGCTTTCTGTTGACCCCCTCTCTTCTCCGGGTCTGTAATCTGCTTCGAGTCAATCAGATCTTGAATCGCATGCCTCAAAGTCTTGCAGTTATCAATTATATGCCCAGTGTGCTGGTGATATGCACAATTCTCATCATCCTTATGTCCTGGCGTGCCTTGGGTTCTAGCAGGTTTAGGTGGCATAGGTTGCAACTTACCCTCTTTCATCAATCTTCTCAATACCCATGATAAAGACCTTCAAAGATTGGAAAAATGCCTCGGGGTAGCATTCGCAGCTGACACCTCGGCAGTCTTCCTTGTACCACTGGCGGAACTTGATGGTCAACTGGCCCCCTGGCTAGCGCTACCCCTCCTGGGATAGTTCTCATTACCTATTTTCCTAACAAGGTACTCTCCCTCGGCCTCAATGGCGATGTCCTTTAGCGACTCCCAATCCTTCAATCCTTTCATTCTTAATCCCTCTCTCAAATACGGGCTCGCATTTTTAATGAATAGCCGTATTTGATCTTGAGTATCTGGTTTCCTCTTCATTTCCATCACCCTATTCCTCCATCGGGTTAGATACTCGTGGAAGGACTCACCCCCCTTCTGCTGTAATAGCTCTAGGTCCTTCAAGGTCACCTCCATCCTTGTACTGCAGTCATATTGCCTCAAAAACTCCTCTGTTAATAAGTCCCAGTCTTCTTTAGTTCGGCGGTCGAGCCCATGGTACCAATGCACTGCCGGGCCTGTCAAGCTCAAGCAAAAGTACTCAATTTTCTGCTTTTTCATCAAAGTGGTGCCCTTCATCACCAGCGAATACTGCTTTATGTGTGCTAGGGGATCAAAAGTACCGTCAAACTTCGGCACATCCGGCATTTTAAAGTTCATTGGGACTAGATCCTCTCCTTCTAACTCTTTATCCTCAGGGGTCACTCATTGGCCCTTCGTCAACATTCTCGTCATAGCTTCAAATTTCTCTTCTATCTTCTTCCAGATGGCCTCTTTAATTTGAGGGGCTTTCCCTTTCTAGGACATACATTCCTCATATTCTTCGTCTTCCCAGTCATCATCTAGCCTTGGGACAGGTCTTCCCCTCTGTGCCCCCGAAGTAGTAGCTCTTAGGTTCACAAGTGGTGGGCGAGTTTCCTCTCGTGGGTCCTCTCTGACCTCCTCCCTTTCATCATTTCTCATAGGAGGAGGCTGTGGGTTCTGCGGGGCCGCTTGCTGACCCATTGCGGCTATCATTGCCATCATCCGATTTTCAAACTCTTCCAACCTTTGGCCCACTTCCTCTGTTATCATTGCCCTGGTGGCCTCTGCCCCTCTCGGTGAGTTTTCCATTTCTTCGGGTACAAAAAATTGATCTGAAGTGGCGTAACTAGTTTCAGAAGAAGTGCTCGAATACTCTACCCTTTCTGGCAATTCGAAGAACGAATTCCTGCGTAACCATCCCTGGGACCCCTTTGTCCACCTAGGCAAATCTATGATGGCTGAAAAACACAAGGGGTCAGGATGATGCATGACTGTGCTAAAAATGCATGATCGTGCTATGCAACACTCACAAGCCACATGCAAGCACATAGGTCCTTCCAACCTTATTACTCCCGCACGCGAGGTCATAGTCTCTTTCCTAGGTGGGATTGGCCCATGGGTCATCTGGGGACCCGATGAACACGTATGGTGCACGGTGAAAATCCGGCAGCATAACCTCTCCTAACTAATGCACAGGCGGATGGGTTATGATCATTATGTATCTAGGCAATCTGAATAAGTCATCTTGGGCCTATCGGGGCATGTAAGCCTTTGATTAGGTGACCAGTCAAACCATCTGGGCTTGTCCAATACATAATGATCCATACAACAGGCATAGTATTAAGGTTCATACCACTTAGGGGAAGTAACTATTTCCACTACATGAGCTTTGGTCAAAGGTAGTGTTACTTTAAGGCTACCCAAACATGGTCCCTGCTAATGGGTCTAACTCATCACTAGCATAACGACCGATTGGGTCACCATTTAATATACCATGATGGTACGAGGCTTGGGCTGGTGATTATCCTTAACACTTCCCTAAATTGAGTGAAAATAGGGGAGTGCTTCGGGAATGCACCGGGGCTAAAAGAGGGACCAAACTAGCGTAGATCTAAGGCTCCAATGAAATGCTATGCAATTTTGAAAGAAGATGAAATTTTTAATTTAAAACTCAACTATATTTTTTAATCAAGGTACTTTCGAATCGAAGTCTCGAGTAAGTCCCCAGTGGAGTAGCCACTGTGATGTGCGCCGAACCTCGCGTCCTCCCGAAAACCCGCTTTAGTGCGATAAGGAGAGGTTTATAAAACTTGTAAGGTATTTACAAGCTGTGTCTATTCTGGGCAACAAAGAGGTTTCTTGGAGTCGCCACCCAATAGAACATTGGGAAGGGTCGTCTAGCCTCATCGAGCCTAAGACGGCGCATACATATCCATCTTGGGCTAGCCAGAGCGATCTTGGAGGCCTCATCCTCTACACCCCTGGAGCCTAGGATTGTATATTTAAGCCTTTTGGTGGGACTCAAGAGGTGTCTTGGAAGTCCTAGACCTCTCGCCTCATTGAGCCCCAAAGACAAGAGTGAGTTCGGGACTTCTCATTTATTTATACCTTGATTAATATTATAATTGAGTTTTGAGTTTATTGTTTCATCAAATTTCCACACGATGCAATTTAAATTTATGGCGCAATCATTCATATCAAAAGCGGTAAATGGATGATAAATCCAAAAATAAAACATTCAAAAATATTACAATAACACCAGGAGCGGAATACAACTCCCATTTATATATGAAATGCAAATCAAGCATAAATCGGGGTATTCATTGATGATGAGGACATTGATCCTCGCATGCATATTTATTATGAAATAGTTATTGATGTGATGATTTATTTGAGCATGAAAAACTAGGACATTGGTCCCATTTTTTATTTAGAGAAAATGCCAGGTTAATTAATAGAAAGCTTTTGGTCTTTTTTACTTCAACGATATTAAAACCATTTTCATAATAACATAAATAAAAGGTAAAGGCAAAGAAGGAACCCGAATAAAAGTCCTCGGACTGGTGCAATCACCATCTTTCATAACTACAACTCCAAATAGTCAGAAAATAACTCCAAAGAATAAACATGTTAGCATCAAAAAAACATGAATAAAAAATAAAAATAAAAGAATGAGAGAACCCTAACAGAAATAGGATAAAAGATAGAATTTTATAAATCAAAAACGTAAAAGCCTGCCTAGGGACGGCCCCCTGTACCGTGCTATAGGCCGTCCATAGTAAAGGGAAACAAGTAAAAAAAACCTTTTAGCTCTTTTGTAAAAGAATGATAAAATACGTAAGAAATCAATGTGAATCAAATTAAATTACGCAAATGTTAGTCCAGAATGTTTACCCTCGGATTTTACCTTTTAGGGTGATTGTCGGATGATTTCGTCCCCGTATGCTTCGCAAGGATCGAGTAAGAATCAGATCAAAGAAAGAAAATTTATGTTATTCTTTCCTTGAAAATTTGATAGTAATCGAGTGTTCGAATTAGTTATATTGATGGAAACGAATGAATTTCGTCACCTCAAATTGACTTAATTCGCAAGAAAAATTGGAAGAAATCAATTAATAAAAAAAAATTATCAAAATAAAATTCTGCACATAAAGCAGAGATTTCATAAACTTTTGAGTAAATTGCTCACAGAAACTTTTCTAAAGATCAATTTCCCAAAAATATTTGATAGCCTTTTTTCAAAATAAATTACTCTAAAATTTCCCTCTTTTTCTCACCAAAATTCCCAAATTTTCTCCCCAAATTTTCTCTAACCCTAAAATTGAAATTTGATCCCCTATTTATAGGATTTTAGGAGATAATTAAGATAAGCCTCAATCTAAAGTTTAAATTTTAAAAAAAAAACTTTAAAATTCAAATCTTAGATAAATCCTATCCTTCATCAGATTTTATCCAATCCGGTGTGATCCGGTCAGTTACTGTACCGACGGGCTTCCCTTCATCTACCGACGGCCGTCCCTACTAAGAGCATATGCGGGAAACTGACTAGGGACGGGGCGCGATACTAGGGACGGGGCGTCCCTATATCGCCACGTGTCCGTCCCCACTACGCCTAGAGACGGGGATCACCCCAAGTAGGGACGGGCGTCCCTACACAGACGGGCATCCCGTCTATGGAGGAAAACTCCCAATTTTACCCAAAATTTATCCGATTCTTTCAAAACTCCATGCCATAGAAAAAGATTTTAATCCTTGCGAAACCGAAAGACGAAAACCTCCGAATTTCATCCCCTTATCCGAAAACCGACATCGATCTCTTCATCGGGTAACTCTGATCTGGACTGCCTCAAGACCCGATGTCTACACCCACACAATAAATCCATAAGCACGAAGACATTCAACCAACAATCAACAAGATTTTCCTAGCCCTAACTTCACGATGTAAGGAGGTAAAATTCTTCTCTTTCTTTTACTTCCTAGGAAATTTTAGAATACACCTACAAGCAAAGGCGGACCTACATGGTGGACAAAGGGGGCAATTACCCCCCTTATATTTCTAAATATATATTTTTTTCCTTAAATTGTTTTTAAAATTTTTTATTTATCCTTTTAATTTTTACTATTTAAGCCCCTTAATATTTGTTTCAATCAAATTTATTCCACTTAATATTAATTTCCATCAAGTTTTCCCTCCTTGGTCTAAAATCATAGGTCCATCACTGCTTACAAGTGGTTGTAAATTTACAATGGTGTGGATGCTCTACATAAATGTCTTCTTCAATCGGTGACTTCTCATGAAGAATGAAAATTGTAGAAGATATTAACTTAGAGCAAAGAATGAGAATGGTAAAGACAGCACAGAAACAAGCCTTTTACAAAACTAAAACTAAAAATGAATCCTAATAGTGAAGCTAAAAAGAATATGAATATATTTAGACAGATTTCTAACATAACAACTATAGGAAAGGATAAATTCAGACTTAAGGAGAAACTCTTATCCAGAAGATTCTAAAATAGATAAATTTACCAAGTCACTAGTTAAATCTTTTCTTTTAAAGGAAAAAGGAAAAAAAACAATGAAGTTTTATTCTTTTTAAGGATAAAATAAATAAATGACAGTAAGTTCTATTATTGGTGATCATCATAAATTGGCCCACCTCAGTAAAATTGCTTATCGATAAAATTTAAAATTGCAATGGATGTGTTTATCAACATGAAGTGACATTAAATAGTGCACTGGCAATAATAATAAGTAAATACAGATAAATGATTCTTATCGAAGCTAGAAAAACTTTGGCTGTAGCCATAAAATCCTCTGTTTTTCCACCAGTGCAGGATCCAATGTACACTCTGTCAATTTTGACTCTTTGCTTTCTCTTGCTAAAGCACGCTTATCAGGAGAATGAGGTTACAAAAATATAATCATGTCAATCCTTAAGGAAGAGAGACAAAACAATCAGTAAAAGACAACTAACAATCATTTACCACACCTTATAGAATAAACAAAATTAAATTACACACCTTTGCAACCAATGGTTCCAATTTTATGATATAAAATCTGTACTCAAATAAAAATCTGGAAAAGAGAGAGAGAGAGAGAGAGAGAGAGCATATCAATAATCATGAAAACCACAAGCACCATGTTTAAAGGCAATAAGTACTTCATTATATTACATGGCTGTTTCAATCACCCCATGCCAGAAATTTGAAAATATTCACCAATGTTCTCATTTAAATTTTTGTTTCCTTCTTTCCATATCCAATAGATTTCAAATGGTAAAACTAGAAAACTAAAACCCAATTCATGACCAATCACATAGAACCTTATAGGCAGAAACTGTCAAATGAGACAATAAAGTTCAATGTTATAACTGCAAAACATCCAAAATTTCCAAATAGCTTAATATCCCAACTTAGTCTAGTTAACTATTGAGTTGAATTGTATTTGCAAATGCTCCTTGATAATTTAGGTTCATAGATTTATCAGAGGCTAAAATTCACAAGCTGGATGCTACTGATGCCAAGGGACCAACAAACCCATTATTGTAATAGGTTGTTTAATGTGGTGACTAAGCTGAAATGGTAACAATTTTCCAATACTCATTTTCTTCCAATGTTGTTTCATTTGGCAAGTTGTAAGATTTTGATAGACCCACAAAGTTTTACAAGTAGTGGAAAAATAATATCCACGTTAAGTCCAAAACTCATCTAGCAACCATTGGAAAGGACTGTAACAGAACGTTAAACTAAACTAAATTCCTAAAACTCTGGTTGGAGTGAGTTGCATTAGTTCTTTCCATGGGATCCTGATAAAATAAGAACTACTATTAAGTAATATTTGTAGGAAAAAAAATAAATAACGACATTGCTTGCTAATCACTATAGACTGGTTCATACGATATAGATGTCCTATCCTATCCATAGCAAAAGATAATGCAGTAAGCTCTTGTAAGATGAACTCTTGCAAGACAATATTCATCTTATCAGACAAGAAATATTCACCCTTAATAAAATGGATGAAAACTAAGTAACATGCATAATTTATCTTAAAATACTACCTCAACGTATTTGAATGTAGTGCTATCAGCAAGGATAACCCCATTCTTCCCCCCAGCTTCAACAACCATATTGCATAGTGTCATCCGTTCTTCCATCTAATCATCATAAAAAATCAAAACAACCACGAACATGATCTGTTTATGCTATGTTGACTAGTTTAGATAAAAATTGACTGACCACACATTATTTCTTTACTCACACTTAAGCTCTCAATAGTTATGCCAATAAATGCTATTGATTTGTGTGTTGCACCAGGCACAGATATTTCACCAAAAATCTGTAACCAACCATTTGTTTTCCAAGTTACCACATCTAGAGAAACAGAGAAACAACAGAGAAGCTTCAGTGTCCTACTAAATTAGATTGCTATTAACACATCTAAAGATTAAAATAACAAAAACTCCATCCGATCAATCCTCAAAATATCTTAGATGCATTAGAGAAAAAATTTAGATGATTACCGGAGAATGAGATGCATTGGAGAAAAAATTATGAGGTCGAAAATGGTTAGAGATTCGATTGTTGACTCTACTGAAATTGAATCAACGATTCGACAGGAAGAAAATTAGAAATAAAGAGATATTTAACTGGTATCAAAAGAGAAGGTTTTTTTTTAGTTTCTCACCTATAATCACCAGCACAGCGCCGAAACAAACAAAATTAAATCCAGATTTTGCAAACTAAGAAAAATGATGCAGCTAGAACCAAAAAAATTGAGAGATATAAAATGGAGAGTGTTTCTATTAGGTTTGCGTTTTCTTGCAAAAAGAAAATGGAGCATGTTTCTTTATCTTCTGTGTTTGGGAGATACAAAATCGAGAGCAATTCTATTAGGTTTAGGTTAGTTCACGCAATTCTGTGTTTTATTTTTGAGGGAAAGATGAAGTCCCGCCAATTATTTTACACTAATAACCACCGAATTTTTAGTGTTTTAACCACAGGATTTAATCCCCTTGCTATATAACAATAAAATTTAATAACTAACGACCGGATTAATTTTCCTTCGTTATTTGTATATTTTAACGACCAAATTTTTAGTGTTTTAACTACCGAATTTAATCCCCTCATTATATAACAATAAAATTTAAGAGCTACCGACCAGATTAATTTCCTTTCGTTATTTGTACATTTTAACGACCGAATTTTTATCCCTTCGTTAAATTTTGGTCATTGAAAGTAAATTTTATTGTAGTGTCAGAATTGCACAACTTAACATCGTCATGCCCATTTGCAGTTTGGGGAATAGATATCATGGGCGAGATACACCCTACAGCCTCTAATGGACACAGGTTTATAATAGTCGTCATCGAATACTTTACAAAGTGGGTTGAGGCCGAATCTTTCAAAAAGCTTGATGCCCGGGACATGGCCAAGTTCATCGAGTGAAATTTGATATGTAGGTATGGCCTTTCACATCACATTGTGTCCGATAACGGGGTACAATTTATGGCTGAAACTAATAAGCTACTCCAAAAGTATGGTGTGACGCGCGCCGAACCCTAGGCGCCCCGAATGACCCACTTTTAGGGTATTCGAGAGAGGTTCATAAGATTTACAAAATATTTCAAGGGCATCTATTTTGTGCAACAAGGAGGTGTTTTGGAATCGCCATCAAATAAAACATTGAGAAAGGTCGTCTAGCCTCACTGAGCCTAAGACAGCGCATGTGTGTCTATTTTGGGCAATTAGAAATATTTTGGAATCCTCCTTTGAATAGAACATTGGAAAGATTCATCTAATCTCTTGAAGCCTAAGATGATGCATAAATATCTGTTTTGGGCAAGCCAGAGATATTTTGGAGTTCTCACCCCAATAGAGCATTGGGATGGTTGGTCTAAGCTCATGGAGCCTAAGACAATGCAACTTGGGCCTATTTTGGGAAGCAAGAGATATTTTGGAATTCCCTTTCCAATAGAACATTGGAAAGGTTCATCTAACCTCGTTGAGCCTAAGACCAGAGATGGTTCGGGACTTCCCATTTATTCATACATTGATTAAATTAAAAATAAGTTTTGAGTTTAAACATTAATTCCTTTTCTCATACATTTTAATGCAAAAATTAAAGCGCAAATCAATCATCTTGTGAAAGCGGTAAATAAAAGTAAATTAAACATAAAGTGAATAAAAGCACAATAATTTACAATAAAACTAGGGGCGGAATACAACCCCCACTATAAGTGAAATGTAAATCGTGCATAAAATGGGGCATTTATTAAGGATGAGGACATTGGTCCTCACATGCATACTTAAGAGAAAAGGTGTTAAATGTGACGGTTTATTTGGATGGAAAAAACTAGGACATTGGTACTATTTTTATTAGATAAAAACCCAAATTAATTAATAAAAATATTTTTGTGATTTTCTTTTTAATATGCATAAAATAAACAATTTTATTAGAAATTACATGGCAAAATAAATAAAAAAAAGGCAAATAAAGGAAATTATAAAAATAGTAAAAATAAATGTTCAAACCAAACGATTCTCCTGAATCCCCCATTTACTCGCAAGAATGCCAAAAAAGGGAAAATAGATATTAGAGTCAAAAATAAATACAAATAAAATTAATATTAGTAATTTAATAAAGAAAATCAATTAAACACATGAAATAATATGTAATAAATTAAAAGAAATGAAAAAAAATGCTTTATGAAAGTCAAATAAATTAAATGGCACGATTGAAACAAATAAAACAACATATTAATAGATTAATACATAAAAACATGAATAATAATAATAATAATAATAATAATAATAATAATAATAATAATAATAATAAAACAAATAAATAACAATAATAAAAAAAATAATAAAAATAAATAATAATAATAATAAATAAAAGAAGAATGAATAACCAAATAAATAAAAAAGAACAAAGAAAAATCTAAAAAATGGTAAATATATATCAAAGATAACATAAATTAAATAAATAAACAATAAATATAAACATCTATATGATAACTAATTAAATATGAATAAAAACTAAATAAAAGAAAATAAAAAATAAGAGATTGTGCTAAGAATGTTTACTCTCATAATTTGGATTCGATGGAGGGAAAAATATGATTGATTTCTTATTTTGATCGCAAAATTAGAATTGAAAATAATAAAATTTGAACTTTATTCCAAAAAATAAAATTTGCTTAAAAAATAATAAAAGAAAAATAAAAATTCATCAAGAACAAAGAATTAATTTGAAATGGCCCTAATACCGGGTTAGCTAAAATTAGTATTTTTCGACAGTAAATAGTGACACCGGGGTGAATAGTACCTCCTGGCGTCGAACAATATTTTATTTTACTAGTGAAAAATATAAGTTACAGTGAGTTCGACATTAAAATTTGAAGTGAAATCGAGGTCAAGTGGGGCCTCAAAAGTCAGAAATAAGAAAAAATAATGGCTTCGATTTGAATAGTTATTAGGTTGACTGGGAGTTTGACTGGGCCGTAGAAGATGCTACGGATCTCGAAAAAATAATTTAAAAATATGGACGTACTCGTAGTGATGTGTAGAATCACATAGTAATGAAAAATTAAATTTTGGTGACACTGAAAAATTGGATTATCGGACTGGTAAATAATTTCCAAATCGAGAAATAATTTCCGATTGAGCCAAATATATTATTGGAGTCCAATGAATATGTTTTAAAAATTATGGAGTCATTTTTATGATGAATTGACCTTATAAAGTAAGGAAAAAGATATGATTTCGGTTTGAATAGTACTTGGTTGACTGGAGGTTTGACAGAGACTTTAAAAATAGCAAATGATGTCCACAAATTGTAGAAATTACCAGATAAGCTCTAAATAGTATGTAGAAATTTTGGTATTAAAATTGGAATTTTTCGAGAATATTGATAATTATTGATCTGAACCGATTTGATTGAACTGGACCCGAAACGGACTCTGATTGGGCTAAAATTTTGTGTACAGCCTAGTTTTTATATGATATGAATTATAGAATCAACTTTGGAGTGATTTAGAGTTGGGAAATGAGAAAAACATAGAAAAAGGGCCAAATGGGCTTAAAAGTGCAATTGGGCTTTATTGGTTGGACCCTTGGTTGGACCAACGTGGGCCACTATAAAAGCAATTTATGGCAGAAAAATTAGGTGCATGATCCTTATCTATTCTGCCTTCTCTTCTCCTTAGTTTGGCCGAAGTGCCTCTTTTGTTCCTTTTTCCATTTTTCTTCAATCTTTGCTTAATTTGTTGCTAAATTTAAGTGTCCTAGATGTGATTCAGCCCCTCTAGGAGTTTATAGTAACCTCTAGTATCCATTTAGTGGATTAAAAGTAAGCAAAAGCATGAATCAAAGATTATGTCTCAAATTGGAGGTAAGAGATTTAAGTTGATTTAAATTAATTTAATAATTTTTATGAGTACTCTAGGGTGTCTAGAGTATGTTTATAAGTTTTGATTTGATAAAATTGATGTGTGTTTCTTTGTTGTGCAAATTCGGCCATCATGAGGATTTTGGAGGAAATTGGATTTTCAAGGGCCAAAGGCAAGAATTGGGGTGCTTGTAAGGAGTTTAGCATGGATATAAGGTTTGTGATTACCTAATCCATGAATTTTCTTTGAAAAAATTAGGGTTTTCTATTATGTTTTATAGTGATTATATGTGATTTGTATGTATAATTGAAATTAAGGTGATAATTAAGTTTAAGGAAGTGAAATATGCTAATTTGAATGATTAAAATCGAAGAAAACTAAGTGTGAATTTTGGACATAATATGACATAAAGGTATACTTAGGTATATTATTGATATACCTAGTGATTTGGTGAAATTAAGTGGTATATATGTATAAATTGAGGGTTAGTTTAGTGAAATAAGCTATGAATGAGTGATAAATAAATTATTATTGATAAACCATAAGATGGCCTAATGGCTTAAGTGAGGAGAATTGATAGATTATATGGCTTATACGCCATATAAAGTGTAAAGTGAATAAATGAGTGAATTAGAGGTGAAAATGGAGGGTTAAATGAAAAGAAATGCATGAAAAGAAAATTATTAATTTAAGTGAAATTTATGTTAAATGAAGACTTAATTGAGTATAAGCTTAGAAAAAGGATTGAGAGTTCTTAATATGATAATTGAAATGCTAAAATGGAATTAAAAGTAATTGTAAGGTAAAGTGCCTTCCTTGGCCGAATGAACCCTTAGTGTATACTAAGGTGTAACTTGTGTGTAATCAAAGATTAATGGCCTAAAATGAAATTAGACATGAAAAGAAGTGTCTATATATTTATTTGGAATTTATAGAAATTATATGAATATTTTTGGCTATGATATTCCATTATGCTCAATGTGAAAATAATGAAATGTAGTGAAATAATTGAAAGTGAAATGATAATGAAGTGAAATAAATGATAATGCAGTGAAAGAAATGAAAATGAAAATGTTAAAGTATGAAAATGGACTGATAAATCATATATAATACGTCACATGTCATATGTAATATGAAAGTATTAAAAGTGCGAAAGTGAATTTGAAAGTCTATTTGAAAAGGTGAACTTTGATAAATGTGAAAGATTTGCCCTTAGTAGTAGTCTGGCGGGTTAATCTAGTTCAGGATATGTTTGGCTAGCCATAGGGACACCATTGATACCGCGGTGCAAGTCATGGCAACTTGCTTTGTTATGACAGATTCGCGATGGTCTCTTATAGCCCTATGTTATACGTCATACGTCACATGTCATACGTCATATACTACATGATGGAGTGATTCTTCGGGATCATTTCCTAGTGGATTGTAGTGGGACTTTTGGGCCCACGTCTCGTATATCCAGTTTGCAGATTTTCTGCCGGGATTGTACTAGGGGCATAAAAGTGATATGATTGCAAAATGATTCGAAAATGTAAAAAGTGAAATGATCAAATGTAATTTGCCATAAAGTAATATGTAAAAGCTTACTATGTAATATGCCTAATACGAAAAAGCTTAATATGTAAAAGCATAATATGTAAAAGCGTAATATGCCAAAGTGTAACATGTAACAAGCCATAATGTAACATGACCTAATACGTGAGGAGTGTAATGAATAAGTGCATAATGAATAAATAGCCTATGTATAAAATGGCAGAATTGTAAAATGATATAATTTGGTCCAAAGGTAAAATGTCATAAGTAAAATGACTTAAAAGTGTGAAAAGTAACATGAAAATGAATAGTTATATGACAAAAGGACCTAAGTGAAAGAAATGGAAAGTTTGGGGTAAAAACGTAAATTACCCAAATCATAAGCCAAACAGGTCATAGGGATGAAAATGACCTGAAAATGCAAAAGGTATAGTGAACATGAAAATTTAAATGAAAAAGGACTCATATGGAAGAAAATAAAAGTTTAAGGACCAAAACGTAATTTACCGCAAAAATAATTAGTCGTGAGACTAATTGGCAAATTATAAGCGAAGAAGTGAAATAAGGTGAAAATGTAGTGAATAAATGATAAAATTATAAGTAAATGTTAAATGAAGGACCAAATTGTAATTTTGCCAAAAGTAGGGGCAAAATAGTAATTAAGTGTAAAAGTATACTAATAAGTAATATGTAAGTGAAAAGTGAAATTAATATGACAGTCCCGTGAAAAATCCAAAATTCAGGGACTAATATGTAATTTGTAAGCCTAATAATGATTTAAAATGAAAAGAGAAATGAACTAGTGGCATTTTTGTAAATAACGTCAAAAGAAGGGCAAAAATATAAATTTGCCCTAAAATTGATAAAATTAGGACTAAACGGTAATTTGTACATGAATTGATAAGTGAAATGAATAAGAACGATAAAATGAGTGATAAAAGAGTTAAATGCAAAGTAAAAGCTTAAAATGAATTAATATGTAAAATGTATATGAAAGTAAAAGTTCGGGGACTAAAACGTAAAGTTACACGTCAAATGAAGAAAAGTGTACAAAGAATAGTGTTAGTGTGAGAATGGAAAAATATAGTGATATGTAAGTAAATGAGTGAAGTGATAAAGTTAATAAGGATTAAAATGAAAAGATTGAGGACTAGATGGTAACATGGCAATTTAGATGCCATTAAATAAATAAGAGTAATATTTGTAAGTAAATGCAATTGAAGTGGAAAAATAGTGATTTAGTTAAAGGATAGAGATAATTGATAAGTATTGAACCAGTAGGGATTAAAGGGTAATTTGCCAATAAGAATGGCAAATAAGGGATCATAGTGTAAGATGACTCTAAGTGGAATTGCAGTGAGTGATTTAAATGATAATAAGAAATTTGTTATAGTGTATTTTTTTTTATGCATGTGTGTAGGCATAAGTCAACATGGAAAATCATTAGATTCATAATCACCACTGAGCATATTTAATGCTCAGCACGTAGTTTACTTGACTGCGTGTAGGTACCCAGTGGAGCAGGCGTCCCATTAGATTTGAGGTCGGACTGAACCATCAAATTGAAGATAAGCATAGTGTGTTATTGTTATTGAATGTATGTAAACGTTATATGTTAGTGGATTAGTTATATGTAATGAGAGATATTATTGTATTGAATTGGTTTACATGAATTGGATTGGAATATAATAAGATTGGAATGTATATTAAGTGATGATTGTTGTGCCCCTGAGTTGGGTTGTGTTTTTATTGAATTGCAGGTTTTGGGTAGTTAATGTTATAGACGTTATGCTGCCCAATTTTAATCAAATGAATAGCATTAGTGGCATGTATATGTTGAATGGTTTAGCATTCATTATATATTGAATATTATGATGAATGTTATAGGCTATCGAATAACATGATAAGTTCAATGTAATGTTTGGATTGGATCGAATGAAATCTAATAGTGACATGAAATTGTTACAGGATAAATGATCCGATAAGTTTAAAAAAAAAATTACAGCATTTGTCATAAGCATCGATCAGTCGATATTGCCGTGACATTCGATATCTGTATCAATTGCGGGTATGGGGTGTTACATTTAGTGGTATCAGAGCAAGTTTATGCGATTCTAAGATCGGGGTGGGATTGAGTGATTGAGTTAAGTTCATATACATTCCAATTAAGGAAAATGATTTTAATAGTGCATAGTTAGACCAGGATATTCTAATGAGAAATTCTGGAAGTCATAGTGTATTGTTGAATAAAGTGTATAGAAACCGTCTTATCGGTGAATTTGATGTCATTGTAAAGATGGACTGAGGATGACATTAGGTCAGGTTTGTGCCAAAATGCAAACGATCTGTAACTCAAATTTGGAGTTCTTGTTTTTGGAGAAAATTTTTATGATATATGTAATGACATTCTGAGGAATGATTTATACTGTATAATAATAGAAAGTGGCATATTGTAATAATGACAGTTGATGCTGATTTAGAGAATAGCATCTTTGACTGCGACTTTGGTAAATTTCGAGGACGAAATTTCTTTTAGTGGGGGAGAATTGTAATGGCCCTAATACCGGGTTAGCCGAAAATAGTATTTTCCGACAGTGAATAGTGACACTTGGGTGAATAGTACCTCCCGGCGTCGAAAAATATTTTATTTGACTAGTGAAAAATATAAGTTACAATGAGTTCGAGGTTAAAATTTGGAGTGAAATCGAGTTCAAGTGGGGCCTCAAAAGTCAGAAATAAGAAAAAGTAACGGCTTCGATTTGAATAGTTATTGGGTTGACTGGGAGTTTGACTAGGCTGTAGAAGATGCTACGGATCTCGAAAAATAATTTAAAAATATAGACGTACTCGTAGTGATGAGTAGAATCGTATAGTAATGAAAAATTAAATTTTGGTGACACTAAAAAATTGGACTATCGGACTAGTAAATAATTATCAGACCGAGAAATAATTTCCAATTGAGCCCAAAATATTATTGGAGTCCAATGAATATGTTTTAAAAATTATGGAGTCATTTTTATGATGAATTGACCTTAGAAAGTAAGGAAAAAGATATGATTTCGGTTTGAATAGTACTCGGTTGACCGAAAGTTTGACAGAGACTTTAAAAATAGCAAATGATGTCTTGCATGGGAATAATTGGGTTTTGTTTTGGTTGGAATTGTGCAAGCATCTGAAGAGAGAAGGAGGAACAAAGGGAAAGAAAATATTGGGTCTTGAAGTTGGAAGGAGATCGGCAACCAGGTTTGGGAGTTGTTTGTCCATCCTCCTTGGATCATTGAGTGATATCTCCATTTCTAATATTTGTGTGCTCTAATACATGTAAATGCATGTGTTTAATAGATTTTATGTATAAGACTGAGATGTTAGAGTTTTGTGCTTTGAATGTGTTTTGACATGAATTTGAGTTGGGTGTTGAGCATATGTTAAGCATGGTAAATGTGACTTGGATATGTGTTTTTATCATGGTAAATGCTAAAGATATGACCAATGGAACGAGTGTATATGTATAATGGTTGAGGTTGTGTGAAGTCATATGCATGTTGAGATGAATATTGTGGAGTTTGGTTTTGCAAGCAAATGTGTTTTCTGGGAAAATCTGGGTCTGGGGTGTTACTATTTCTCATTCAATTTAGTGCAATTTAATTAAAGCGCAGGTGGTCCATCCAAGAAAAGCGGTAAACGGAGCATAATTAAAATAAAGCATATGAAAATAACTTACAATAAAACTAGGGGTAGAATACAACCGCCATTGTAAATTGCCCGTGATTCATACATAAATCAGGATATACATTAAGGATGAGGACATTGGTCCTCGCATGCATATTTATTACAAAACAAATTTTGAGGCACTGATTTTATTTGCTGAAAAATAGGACATTGGTCCTCAATTGATTAATAAAAAAAAATCCCATCTTAATGAATAAAAACATTTAACCATTTTTATATTAGCGGGATAAAAAAATGATATTTATAATAACAACGTAAATTAAAAAAGATAAAGTCCAGAGAATAAACCCAAGTGAGGATCCTTAGGCCATCGCAGTGGCTTCTATCTCAAACAGCTCCAGATTCACCAAACAAGTCAAATAAAACTCACAAAATAAAAGCCATGTTAGTGTAAAATTAGGAGCAAAATAAACAGGAGATTGAATAATAATAAAAAATGTGAGAAATTGCAAGGAAAAATAATGGAAAATCAAATGGTAAAGAAAAGGGAAAACAAATGGGAGAGGAGGCCCAGGGACGGCCCAAGGTGCCAGAGCGACGGGCTTCCCTGGGCTGACCGGCAGGCTAGGATGAAATCCATCGACCGCCCGTTGTTCGCTTGAGCGACGGCCTTCGGTGGTTGCTTCTACCTGTCGGTCACTCCTGCTTCACTGGGCTGACCGGCAAGCTAGGATGGCATCCATCGATGGCCCATCACTTGTTTGAGCGACGGCCGTCGGTGGTTTGCTCCAGCCTGTCGGTCACCACTGCTCCAGAATAAAGAGAAAATTCAAAACTGCTTTGTTGTTTTGATTTGAATAAAACTGGATTTTTATGCAATAAATCACTGTAAAATAATTAAATTCAAGATAATAGATCCAGAATGTTTACCCTCGGATTTTTACCTCGTGAAGGTGAACGTCGTGCGATGTCAGTTCCTCGAATTCTACAAGGATCGGTCCGTGATTGTGTGGTTTTGAGAAATCTTTGATCGCAAAACTCGTATTGCAAAAAAAAAAAAATATAAACCAAGAGAAGAAAATTACTTTCTCTTTCTCGGTATTTTATAGCACTTCAAGTGTTGAAAATAGCTAAATCGACAAAAACGAATGAATGTCGTTCCCTCGAATCAGCTTTGATTCAGAAAATGTTTGACAAAAGTGTTTTTGGAGAAAATTGAAATCTCATGAGAAAACTTTTAAAGTAACTTTTCTAATCCAAATTTTTCCAACCTAGAATTTTCTAACCCCCAATCCTTCCCCTATTTATAGGTCTTGGAAGATATTTCATATAATTTTAAATTTTAAATTTAAATTTGAAGAGGATTTTCCAAAATCAAATCAAAACCGAATGATTTTTAGAATATTCCCAAAATCAAATCTAATATTTAAAGATATTTGAAAAGATTTTGGAGATTTTAAAAGATTTAAAAGATATTTTGTAAAATCTTTCAAAATTTAGAGAATCCGGCGGTTTAAATGACCAGATCACCGATCGATGGGCTGCCCGTGGATGACCGACGAGGGTCGGTTACGGGGGTACCAGCGGTCATTTGACTGACGGGCCCTACACATGGCACGGAGATTAGAGACGGCTATTTCTCACAAGGAGCGGGCGTCGCTCAAGCGAGCGACGCCGCTCAGGCGAGCGACGGGCTCTATTCTCTAGCGATAGGCGTCGGTCAGGCGAGCGACGGGCTCCCTTCCCGAGTGACAGCCGACACTCATTGCAAGAGACGGGCCTCTTGCGCGAGCGACGGGCTCTCCCACCACCAACGGGCTCTCCCACCACCGACGGGCTGCCCGTCTGTGGAACAAAATCCCAATTCTCAAAGTTTGAACTCTCTTCGACTTTCCAAAATCTCCCATTTACCAAGAAAACCTCTGAACCTTATAAAACTGGAGAATGAACACCCACAACTTTCATCCCTTTTCCAAAAACTGACGTTAGTCTCTTCATCGGGTAACTCTGATCTAGACTGCCTCAGGACCCGGTGTCTACAGTTGCCCCCAATTTTGGGGAAACTAGTACACTCGTGTCTAAATGAGCCAAAATTCAGAGGAGAAAGAAAAAAATGCGTACCTGAGTGTGACGCGCGCCGGACCCCGCAGCTGCCCCTCTGACCTCCCGCTTGAGGGTGATCGGGCAATTGAGGATCCGTTGGCAACTTGCAACGAATTGCGAGTGCGTCTATTTTGGGCAACAAGGAGGTTTTATGGAGTCGCCACCCAATAGAACATTGGGAAAGTTTCTCTCGCCTCGGAGAGCTTAAGACTGTGCTTAGTATCCATTTTGGGCCAACCAAAGGGGTCTTGGAGGGTAAACCTCTCGCCCTAAGGAGCCTAGGATTAACGTCAAAATCTCGTGACACAAGAGGTGTCTTGGAGGTCATAATTCCAATGAGTGATCGGATAGACCTCTCGCCTCTTTGAGCCCAAAGACCAGAGCTGGGTTCGGGACTTCTCATCTATTTCTACCTTGATTATTTTATGGTCAAATTTTAATATTCGTTAATTCGCTCTCTCTCCACACGATGCAATTAGATCAAAATGCATTTATTCACATTTGGAAAGCGGTAAATGTACAAATAATGAAAGCGATAAATTACAATAACACAAGGAGAGGAATACAACTCCCTTTTATAAATGTGCGATACATTCACGAATCGGGGCATTGCTTATTTTGAGGACTTTGGTCCTCGCATGCATCATTATCTAAATGGGTATTTCTATTGTGATGATTTTATTGGATAAAGAATAGGACATTGGGTCCTTGATTTTATGAAGAGTTCAGTTTATTAAATATAAAACGTTTGGCCGATTTTACATTAGCGAGGAATAAAATAATTTTGTCATATACAGGAGAAGCGATAAATAAATACATGGAATATGTATAAAATAGGAAGATAGGAAACTAAACCAGACAAGCTTTCCAAGTACGCGAGGACTCCCTCAAGCTCCATCTAGTCCATGAAACGGAAACATACTCTCACAAAACAAGTCAAAAGGATGTTAAAATACAGAAGGAAGGTTACAAATAAACATAAAAATTTGAATGAACAAAAAAGGGGGGAAAGGAGTAGATTTGAAAATGTGGGATAGAACCCACCGACGAGCTATGCTGGATGACCGACGGGCGTCGGTTAAGGTGACCCATACAGCCCGTCCCTCACTCGAAGGAAGCCATTTATGGGGGTGACCGACGGGTTATGCTCAAACGTGACCGATGGGCGTCGATCACAACAGATGACCCGTCGGTCACCTCTGTCCCAGAAAACAGAAGTTTTCCCAAAATCAAAAAGCAAGTTTTACACCAAACTCGAGAAAAATAATGACAAGAAATGAAAATGAAGGCAAAAACAAGTACAATATTGAAAATGAAGCTAAAACAAGGACAGAAAAGGGTCCAGAATATTTACCCTCAGAATAACCTTTTTGGTTGGATTCCTTATTGTTGTATCGCTTCCCGCACGCTCCACGAGAAAATAAGATAAAAATCAAGAATGAGGAAAATAAGTTGTTTCCTTCTTGATTTCCTTTGAAAACCGAATTTTTGGAATCAAAACCTTAGGAAAACCAATTGAATTTAGTTCCTTTTGATGGTTTGATTCTTGAATTAATTGAATTTTTTAGAAATGTGTTTGTTGGAAGAGAGAGAAAACACCCACGAATTTTGGCAGAGTTTCCCCTTTTAAAAATTTTTCCAACCCTTTTTATGAGAAAATTTAAAGCTTTTATAAGCCAGGCACGACCGACGGGCGTCTGTGGTGGCGATGGGCATCGAAAGAATCCTACTGACACAAGGATTCATCTGATGGCCCTGCTACTTTGACCGACGGGCGTCGGAAGAATTTTACTGACACAAGGATTCATCCGACGGCCCTGCCAATTTGGCCGACGGGCATCAGAAGAATCTTTCTGACACAAGGATTCATCCGACGGGCCGACCTCCGACCGACGGGCTGGACATCGCTTGAGAAAAACATGCTTTTTGGACTTTAAAAACTCCCTGTTTCTCCCTTCTGCCAACGAAAGGTAAAAGGACCCATTTCTCGTAGAACATGGGACTAAAGCCTCCAAATCCAAACCATTTATACAGTCTTTGATACCGATTTCATCACAGGGTAATCTCTGATCCGGACCGCTCCGGGACACGGTGCTCACAGTTGCCCCCAGTTTTGGGGAAACTTGTGCACAAGCGCCTAGATGAGCCAAAACTCAGAGAAAGGAGAGAAAGGAAGAAAGCGTACCTGCGGCGGTTCTTAACTTTCGTGCCTTTTACCGGGTAGACCTCATCCCAGTCTGTTCGGTAGGTGGAGATATCCCTATCGGTCTCGTCTCGACCTGTAGGTGTTGGTGAGATGCAGCATTCTCTAGCCACGACCTCGATGTGAAGAGTAGTGTTTCTCTAACTGCAACTTCTGCTTCTGCTGGCCTCATCTCAGCTCGCGCAGGGTTGAAGAGATGTAGCACTTTCTGACTACAAACTCGATGTGAAGAGCAGTGTTTCTCTAGCCGCAGCTTCTGCTTTTGCTAGCCTCGTCTCGGCTGGCGCAGTGTTGAGGAGATGTAGCACTCTCTGACTACAAACTCGATGGGAAGAGCAGTGTTTCTCTATCTGCAACTTCGATGGGTGACAAGCGGTACTCTTTGACCACAGTCTCGAGGTGAAGAGTAGTGTTCTCTAACTACAACTTCGATTGTTGAGAAGCGGTACTCTCTGACCATAAGCTTGACTTTGTGGAGGAGAAGACCTCGCTGGGTTCCTTTTCCGAGGAGACACGAATCTCAGGTGCTCATGTTCGGACTTTTGATTGACGCTTGTGTCCGGATCCAGGTTTCTCTATACCTGTGTGATAAAAGGCTTTGTCAATTCGTGTTTGAATTGTTATCTTTTAACATGTCCATGAATGGTGTGGTTTTGCTTTATTTACAATGTCATGCTTCATTTATATTCTTTTTTATTGAGTTGTCATTTTTTTTTCCTTTTGTTTGCTATGTCGTCATCATTTTGGAATATGAGCAAATGTGAAAACATATATTTATCTGTAATATGAATGAATCATAAATAACTGAATAAATGCATAAAACTGAAAACAAAAGTTTTTCACTAGAAATATCCATTTTTGTACAATGTATATACAAAGTGAAAATGCACAAGAATACAAAAAAAAATGACTCCCTGAACATCATAGGGGTGTGTAGTCGGAGGGCTCCTCGTCGGGATCCTCATCGTCTGATATATGCACTATCCCCGGCTGAGGTGGAGGTGGAGCTGGTTGTGTCGGGGGTGGAGGCTGAGCCGTGGAGGGTCCTGCCTTAGCATGATGGGCCTGTCTAAACCTAATCTGAGCATAGCCATCTAAGAAAGGCTGGGTGCAAGTCCTCATGAACTCCAAAGTCTCTGAGACTGTGCCTCCTAACTTCTTGAATGCCTGGCTCATCTGAGTAGTCTGCTCGCCGGCGGCCCTCCTCATTTGATCTAGGCGCTACTCTGTCTGCTCCCTAAACTCCCTCATGATCTGGGACAAGGGAGAAAGGATCCCCTCTATCGATTGGACCCGAGATCTCAGGGAGTCGAGTGACTCATCGATCATCTGTAAAGTCAAATCAACTCTCTGAGACGCCTAGTCCTTGGCCGTCCTCAGATCATGAGCGAGCTACTGTCTAAGCTCCCTCTGGGCCTGGGCAATCTGCTCTACCAGCCTCGCCTGCTCGTCCCTAAAGGTCTCCATGACCTGAGCCTGCTCCCGTACTACGTGCTCAATAAAGCCGGCCTGCCCCTGGGCCAACCGCTCTATCATCCGGGACTGCTCCTGGATAGCAGCCTGCTGACGGTCTAACCTCTCTTGTAAAGCTATGTCTCTCTCATCCTGTCATCCCTCGAAGGCTGCGAACATAGCAGTGAGGAGCTGGGAGAAATCAGGCTGTGCTGGCTGCTGTTGTGCTGGCTCTGGCAGTACGGCTATGGAGGAAGATGCCCTCGGGTCACCCCGGAAGTATGGGTGATACCTCTTGGGGGGCCTGAAAGTAGACCGCTGCACCCTGGTGCTCGGTGACAGAACAGGATTTAGCGCCCTGGATGCCGGTGGAGTGTTAAATAGCTCATCCATTGTGAACTCCACATCGAAATCCATCGGAGTCCGGGGCGGCTCCTGCTCGGGCTGCGACTGAGCAGGCAGAGGAGGCTGAGGCTCTGGCTCTCGCTAACGATGCTGAGGAGGCTGCTGCTCTGGCTGCTCCGGATCTGGACCCAAAGGCAGAAGGGAGAAGACCCGCCTGGTCTCGTGGATAGATAGCAGCCTGAAGGCCTCTGCCTGCCCTGACAGCTGCGAAATCATCCCCATCTATACCGCTGCGGAGGCATCAACATGTATCCCCTCATCCAGGGGTCCTCTCAGCCTATCCGGGGCAACTCCTAACCCCAACAGCAAACGGGTGATGACTCCCCCTACTATCACCACGGGTGTCAGTCCTCTACCAACTCTGACCAAGTTAGCCAAGATCTCATGGCTAACGTTGAGGCGCTGGCCTGCCACCATAGCCTAGAGGCTCCAGATCTCGGCCGCGTTAAGCGACCCTGGATTACCAGCTTGACCGAGGTATGAGCTAGATAGCACTCTGTGCAGGTACTGGAGTGCCTGAGACACCAATACGGTGCTCTTTGCTGTATCGTGGTCATACAGCACTCCTGGTAAGGCAATGGCCGCCCAGTGGGCACGTCTCACACTCGCCGTGGGATCTCGACCCCTTCCTCTTTGGGAAGCCCCATGGCCTGCGCGAACCTCTGCGTGGTGATGCTGAAATGCTGGCCGTCGAACCAAAACTGCACCACCCCCGGCTCTGTATCTGATCTCTGAAAATCGCCGTATCGCAGGGTGGCTAGCACCTGTCGGGTGGCCTCAGGAAAGGTCTGGAAAGCAGGGTCAAGGAACTCTATCCATCCGGCACCCTCAATAAGCATATCGATCTCTGGGGCCATCCCTAGGGCCTCTAGGAACGGCCGAGACACAAAGCGACTAGCCCGGATCTCCACCTGAGCCAGCGCCCCTGTACCTCTGGGCTGACTCACCGTCCATCCATCTCGGAACCTCAACCTCGGGCTGGGCCTGCGGTGCACTGCGTCTGGGAGGCATCCTGCAAAAGAGATGTTAGCTAACGAAAATTTGAGGAAAAAAAGACGTTATTAAGCTCATTTTTGAGATGAAATAAAATAGATAAAAAAAGAAATGGGCAACATCCCGTTAAGGGATGTAGCTCAGCATGCTTCGCACACATCAAAAGCAGAGAAGAAAAACATGCAATTGGCATAAAATAATTAAAGATTAGTGAAAATGGGCAGCGCCCCGACAAGGGTGTGCCCCCATTTTGGCATAAAAAAGATATTTTGAAAACGAATGCAAGTGGGCTTATCAGGCCTCGAGACATGCGTTATACATAAAAAATAATCAATTCTAGAATAAAAAAGGAAAATTTGGGTAGCACCCCGGCAAGGGTGTGCCCAACCTCCTGCATAAAAAAAGGCATCAAAACAGGCCTCAGGCCTCAATAATAACAATAATATATATAAACGGGATGCACCCCGGCAAGAGTGTGCCCCCAACAACACAATATAATGGCCTTAGGCCTCAACAACACAAAAAAAATGCTAGAAAGCCTATTTTTAAGGCGACAAAGGTATAGAAAAGTCCTATTTCTATGTGATCATGCAAAGGCTCAGAATATTTGTATTAACAAAACTAAATACGAGCAGCATTCTCCCTAAATATCTAAAATATTCTAACCATTTTTAAGGCTAAAAAAAAAAGAATAAAGAAGAAATTAATTAAATAAAAAGTAGAGTAGTTATTTTACTTACTTGCAGTCACGAAAAGTGTAGAAAAACTGAAGAAATATGAATGTCCGAGCATCTGGTGAGTGGAGAGCGCGAAAAGACGAAGAAATTGCAAGAAAAAGGAAAAGGAATGCTTAAAAATGCAGAAAAAACGAAAAAAAAACCGTTTTTGAGAGGGGGATTGAAAGTGACAGCGCCGCTGGTCCGTCTGTCACTCGCCCTCATATAGAGTTTCGTGACCGACGTGCTGGGCGTCTCTAGGAGCGACCGACAGGCTGGCCGTTTGTCGTTCCCCATTCCCCATTCCCCAATTAAAGCGCATTTAATGCTCGTGATTAATGCAATGCTGACGTATGCATCTGCCAGATGGATCTTTACCAGGCCGTCTCTTGTGAGAGACGGGTAGGCCGTCGGTGGCACTTCTCTATAAATTCCTCCAAAAAAATGCTTTTCTGTGTCTTTTCACTTTCCAACATCTTGAGCTCCTCGTTCTTCTCAAAATGTCTTCCCCTTTTCTCCAAAGAATGCACCGCATCTTAGATGACAAACACACTTGGGAAAAAGGCGTCCTGTCTTCCCTTTCTAGGCTAAAATATCTGCGTCGGGTCAAAATTGATCAGAACCTTCTTCTGGCGGCGACACACTTCTGGAACCCCCGGTTTCACGTCTTCCAGTTCACTTACCAGGAGTTGTGCCCCCTGCCCGAGGAACTAGCTGCCATTCTTGGAGCCTGGTACCCCCCTAGCGCTTTACCTTGTGTCCCCCGCTGCGGTCTGCTTCAGACTCGGGATATAGCTATGGCTTTTGGCATACCCCCTTCTGAGGCCGCTCGACTAGTTTCTCCGGGCTCCCCCTTTACTTTGGAGTTACTGATCGAGGCTCTAGATCGGTTCACTAGTGTCCCTACATACCGAGTGAGCATCATATTTCTGTTTTGCATGATGAACTTTCTCACTGTTGTTCTAGGGGGTATGACAGGCGATCCTCGCCTGTTCAGGATTCTGAGCGACTTTCATTGGGGATCATCACCCTTCCCACGCATTCTAGCTGAAACCATTATGGGCTTGGACTCCGTGAGCTCTGGATCCACCACTACTTTCACCGGTAGCCCCTTATTGCTCCAGGTACGTCATTATTTTAAAGGTAGTGCGTCCCTTATGGATTTCACACTAGCTTTTCTTAGCGGGAGGTGCATCCTTTCGGATTTTCACACAACCCTTCGCCTTACTTTTGCCTGAAGTAAACCCTACTTACTCCAGCAGCTTTTTTTTTTCAGGTCTGGCTGCAAGAGAAACTGAGGATGCTGTCCGAGCCACCTCCTCGGGTCATTCCACAGTACTCGCCGAGCCATTTTCTTCCGCATCGACGACTGTGTGAGTGTGCCACTGTTGGTGAAGGCATTACCAGATTTGGCAAACTGTCAGATGATGACATCAGTTTCATGTCTTCCTGGCTCCCACTGTCTCATGTGGTCATTGATGGGCCATCGGGGTGTGTTCCCCTCTGTGGGCTCCGTCAAGCCACCTTTTGCATCATTTCTCGATGTGCGCGTCAGCTCGGGATGACCCAGGATGTGGTGAGGGTTCCCTTATCTTTTCGGGGAGGAGCTCTTTCGGCTGCGTTCGCCTCTAGATATCATGAGCTGTGGAGCAAACTACCAGTGAAGACTGTTATTCCGAGGTTCGGCGATCACTCTGAGGCTTCAACCAGCGAGTATAAGAGATGGGTCCTTAGCCCAGCATCTGATAATAGGACATGAGGGCTCAAGCATCTGGTTGGCGAGAGCAGTGGTAGGACTTATCTTAGCTTACATATGTATTTCTTTTGGTGTTACATTTCTTTTTAATGCAGAACTAGAAAATGACGAAAACGAAAAGGATAATGTTTGCTCTATTTCACGAAATTGTGTACATTTCCATGTAATTTCAGCATACATGATCAGTTTTGACATTAACTCGACCGTGTACGCCCTATTAATACATGAAACCAAATTTTAACAGCATCAACTCCTGTTACCAATCGGCCCTCTCGGGTTTTCACGATTGGACATTTTCTATCGTGCCTCTTATTTTTGCACAAGAAGCCTTTTTTCGGTTTTTATCCTGTCGAGGCGCCCAATTTTAGCACGGCCGCCTTTTTTCGATTTTTAACCTGCAGGGCATTTTATTCTCTTCTTTTTATTTTGGTCTTTAGCCATGGAACCTTTTGAGTCTGTCGACATTGATCGGTTCTTTGAATTCATTTCCATCGCTATCCGACAAGATTGCAGCTCCTTTGGACAACAGCTTTTTAAGGATGTACGGCCCCTCCCAGGTTGGTCTGAATTTTCCTCTGATATCCGGTATACCTGGTCTCATTTGCTTGAACACTAAATCCCCTTCCTTTAGCAGATGCTTTCTCACCTTCTTCCCAAATGTCCTAGCCAACCTCTTCTGGTAGATCTGATTGTGATAATAAGCCTTCAGCTTACTCTTATCCAGTAAATTTAAGTGCTGTAGCCTCTGTCGTGCCCATTGAGCCTCCGAAATTTGCGCTTCCATAATCACCCTCAACGATCGGAGCTCTATCTCAACTGGCAATACTGCCTTCGTCCCGTATACCAGAGAATATGGCGTAGCGCCCGTAGATGTCCTTACTGTTGTCCTGTATCCCCACAGTGCGAAGGGTAGCTTCTCTGCCCAGTCTTTGTAAGTTTGGACCATCTTGGATAGGATCCTCTTCACATTTTTATTGGCGGCCTCTACTGTCCCGTTAGCTTGTGGTCGGTAATGAGAAGATTTATGGTGCTCGATACCGTATTTCTCAAGGAGCTTTCTGGTCTCCCCCATAAACTGTACCCCATTGTTAGACACTATGTGGTGAGGGAGGCCATATCTGCAAATCAGATTTCTCTCTATGAACTTGGCCATATCCCTTGCGTCAATATTTTTGAAGGATTCTGCTTCTACCCACTTGGTAAAATAGTCAATTGCGACTATGATGTATCTGTGCCCATTGGATGCCGTAGGGCGAATCTCTCCAATAATATCTATCCCCCAAGCAGCGAAAGGCCAAGGCGATGTCAGGTTGTGTAGCTCTGATACTGGTAGATGCCTCAAATCTGCGTACTATTGGCATAACTGGCATTGCTTGACATACTTTGAGCAGTCATTGTCCATTGTAAGCTAATAGAAGCCTTGCCTCATGATCTTCTTTGCCAGAGTCAAACCGTTCATGTGAGCCCCACAGACGCCTGCATGGGTCTCCTCCATTACGTTGCGGGCTTCTTTTTCATTTAAGCACCTGAGCTGAATCCCGTCTGCCTGTCTTTTATACAACACTCCTTCCAAGGATATGAACTGAGTAGATAGCTTCCGGATCATTCTTTGGTCTTTCTCGGTAGCTTCCTCTGGAAACCTAGCGTTTTCAAAATAATTCATAATGTCAAAGTACCATGGTTTTCCATCAGCCACTTCTACTTCAATTACTGGCCTGACCTCAAAGCTGGGCTTCTCAGAACTCGAAATTAGCACTGGTTTCATAGCTACCCCTTCAGGATTATCCCACATCGACACTAGGGTTGCCAACGCATCAGCTAGACGGTTCTCATCTCTTGGCACGAAGTGGAAAACGCAGGTTTCAAACTGCCTGCATATCTCTTTCAAATATTCAACATAGGGTACCAGCCGCTCTTCTTTTACAGCCCACTCACCTCGAATCTGGTTAATCACCAAGGATGAGTCACAAAAGACTTCTACATTCTTTGCCCCCAAAGCAGTTAGAGCTTCTAACCCGAAAGTGCATGCTTCATATTCAGCTTCATTATTGGTTGCTTTGTACCTCAGTTTCCTAGCTAGAGGGAGTTTCTCATTATCTAGGGTTGTCAAAATAATTCCAACTCCGGCCCCCTTATTATTCACTGCCCCGTCGAAGTGTAACTGCCATCCTTGGACAGAAATCGCGACTATGCTCTCATCAGGAAAGGTGAACTCGGGGGTGTCCCCTTGAATAGGATGCTCAGCAAGAAATTCTGCTATGGCTCGCCCTTTAATAGTTTTACGAGTGATGTATTCAACATCAAACTCCTGTAGCAAAAGCAGCCACCTCCCCATCTTACCAAGCAAAGACGGCGCTTCTTGCAGATATCTCAACGGATTCTGCTTGGCCACTGCCTGAACTCTGTACGAATGAAAATAATGCCTCAGCTTCTTTGTTGCCCAAATCACTGCGAGGCAGATCTTCTCTACCTTAGCATATTTTATCTCATAAGCCAGGAACTTCTTGCTGAGGTAATAAACTGCGAATTCCACTCCAAATTCATCCTCTTGAGCCATCATGGCACCCACAGAACTGTCCTCCACTGCCAGATACAGGATAAGCGGTTTGACTGGTTGTGGCGGCCATAACACTGGCGAATTCAACAGATACTTCCTGATGCTGTCAAAGGCTTTCTAGCAGTCTTCATTCTAGACCACAGGCTGATTCTTTCTAAGCAGTTTAAAAATGGGCTCGCATATCGAAGTGAGCTTGGCAATGAATCGGCTGACGTACTGCAGCTTGCCCAGGAAGCTCCTTACATCCTTCTCCTTTTGCGGCACGGGCATGTCTCTGATGGCCTTCACTTTGTCTGGGTCAATTTCTATTCCCCTCTGGCTGACGACATGTCCCAACAGCTTCCCTGAGGTTACCCCGAAGATGCACTTCTTGGGGTTAAGTCGCAGATTGTACTTATCGATCCTGGTGAAGAACTTCTCTAGAGCTTCAAAGTGGCCCTCTCGAGTGGCTGACTTGACCATCATGTCATCGACATACACCTCTACCTCCTTGTGGATCAGGTCACTTAGAATCTTGGTCGCCATCCTCTGGTATGTGGCCCCTGCATTTTTAAGGCCAAAAGGCATGACTCGGTAGGCATAGGTCCCCCACTCTGTGATGAAAGCAGTCTTAACCCGGTCAGCTATCTTATTTAGGATCTGGTTGTAGCCCACATAACCATCCCCAAAGCTGTACATCGCGCAGTTGGCGGCACTGTCTATCAACACATCAATGTGGGGTAGTGGAAAATTATCTTTAGGGCAAGCCTTGTTTAGATCTCGATAATCCACACATACCTTGACCTTCCCATTTTTCTTCGCTACAGGGACTACATTGGCCAACCATGTAGGATACTGCACTTCAACAAGGAATTTGGCCTCGATCTGCTGCCGAATCTCCTCCTTGACCTTGTCTGCCCATTCTGGCTTGAGCCTTCTCAACTTCTGTTTTACGGGCTTATAATCTGGATAAGTCGGGATGGCATGCTTTGCTACGTTACGATCGATCCCTGGCATGTCTTTATAGGTCCAGGCAAAGACTTTTTCATGTTTTCTTATTATTCTCTCAAATTTTTCTCTCTTATCAGGAGTTATATTTGATGCTATTAGAATTTCCTTCGGATTTTTTGAGGTTCCAAGATTAAAAGGCATTGTATCAGTGGAATTAATATCAAAAATTGATGGAATATGATCATGTTCATGCATGTTGAAATCATTAGAAACATCGCACAAGTAAGAGAAATCATTTGCCTTATTAATAATATTATAATTATCATTTACATCATAAAAAAGTTCTGGGATAAAAAGACAATCTAAGCTAGAGTCTTCTTCTGCCTTCCCAGAGGTTGATGCTGCTGCAGCTTGCTCATCGACTACTTGGTTCAGCAGAGGCCCCTCCGGCGCTCCTGAGGAAATCTTTAAATCCCCAATTCTCAATTCTGTTTCTGCCATCTTCTCTTTCCCTTTCAGCCTGGCAAACAACATCTTCTCGGCGACAACCTCTTTGGGCTCACATATGTCCCAAGCAATGCACTGAGTCACGACCTCTTCATCCCAGAAGTTCTCAACGGTTTTGATAACCCCGACATCCCAGTCAAATATATCATTGAAGATTTCAAATCCGAGGACAATCCTCCCATTTACCCACTGTGGTTCATCTTCACCAGTATAAGCACATACTGAGGATGCTGGCACAAAACTCTCTGAGAGGTGAGGTATCTTATCTTTCGTCTTCTTCTTGCCAAAATCGCTTCTGTACCCCAGACCCTTCCGGTTCTTCTGACCTCGAGTGGTGATCGCAGTTTGCAGCCCCTGAGAGTTTCTACCCAAACCTGCCCCAGGGAGATAGTGCATCGTTTTCATCATGTTAACCACTGCTGGGTTATCCACTGGTCCGTGCTCTTCTCCTATCATTGACACGTGGAAGCCACTGAAAGGCTGATTAGTAATTTCAAGAGCTGACACCTGATTCTCCCTGGCTGCCTTAATAGTTATCACCTCCCCTTCGTGCGGGAATTTTATCATTTGATGCAGCGTGGATGGTACTCCTTCTAATCTGTGAAACCAAGGCCTCCCAAGCAGGGCTGAGAAATTAGCTGGGATGGGCAGAACCACGAACTCTACTTCTACCTCAATGGGTCCCGTCTTGACCAGGGTCTTGAATGTTCCCGAGGCTTGTCTTCTTGAATTATCATAGGCTATAATCGTCAAATCTGATTCACTGAGCATATCCTCACAAAATCCAAAAGCCTGAAGAGCTATTAGAGGGCAAACATTGATAGAAGATCCATCATCTACCATAACGCAAGCGGTGTGCTTGTTGTTAATCTGCGCTTTGATGTACAGGGGTCGGTTATGATCGCGGCCCTCAACTGGCAGGTCGGCATCGAAAAAAACCAATCTCTCCCCTGATCCTCCTTTAACTAGACCCAAAAGTTTCGATGGGGAAATTGTGGTGGCAACAGTGGACTCAGTCAAGGCCTCTACCACTTTCTGCCTGTGAGAAAGGGACTGTCTTAGGAGATCCCAGATGGATATCTGAGCTGCGATCTTCTTCATCTGCTTAACAATCTGGTTCTCCTCTGGCTCTTTTTTCGTTGATGGCTGCGCTGGTTCTGGTACCCTTGTGATCTCGGGGACCACTCTCCCACTTCTTGTCACAGCCCCTACCTCTTCTTCATCTTCATCAGATCTCCACAAATCAGAGCCCACTTCTCCTTCCTCTTCGGCCTCTCCACCGCTCTCACTGCTCGACCAACAATCAATGGTTGCCACTACTGCTCCTTCTTCTTTGTCCTCAGACCACACAACAGCAATACCCCTGCTCCCATATAAGTCCTGCAGTACGTACCACTCTGGCAAGCTGGATCCGATTACAAAAACTGGTGGCGGTACGGCATTGTAACTAGGCTTCTTCTTGTCCTCCCTTTTCTCAGGGTCAGAAATCTGCTTGTCATCAATCAAATCTTGAATAGAGTGCCTCAGCGCCTTGCACTTGTCTGTTAGATGGCCTGTGTGCTGATGAAATGCACAGTATTCATTGTCCTTGTGACCTGGCTTCCCTTGCGTCATAGCAGGCCTAGGAGCCAGGGGTTGCAACTTTCCTTCCTTCATCAACCTTCTTAAGACCCAAAACAGTGGCCTCTCTAAGTTTGAAAACTTCCTCGGGGTAGTTGCGTCAGTAGCAGACACCTCAACTGTTCTTCTAGTGCTACCACTGGGACCGGTTGGCCTACTGGTTCCCTGACCGGTGTTAGTCCTTTTTATAAAACTATCATTGCTAGCTTTTCGAGCCAAGAACTCCCCTTCCGCTTCAATGGCTATGTCTTTCAGAGACTCCCAATCCTTCAACCGTTTCATCTTCAGACCATCCTTCAAGTGTGGGCTCGCATTCTTAATAAACAAGCGGATTTGGTCTTGGGTGTCTGGCTTTCTTCGCATTTCCATTAACCTGTTCCACCAGCGGGTGAGATAATCGTGAAAAGATTCCCCGGTCTTCTGCTGGAGCAATTCAAGGTCTTTCAGGGTCACCTCCATCCTGGTGTTGCAATCGTATTGCCTCAAGAACTCCTCTGTGAGTAAATCCCAATCTTCCTTAGTTCGATGATCGAGGCTATGATACCAATTGATGGCAGGGCCAGTCAGACTCAAACAAAAATATTCCACCTTCTGCCTCTTAGACAGAGTGGTCTCTTTTATGACCAGAGAGTACTGCTTCACATGGGCAGTCGGGTCAGAGGTACCGTCAAATTTTGGCACATCAGGCATCTTGAAGTTGTAAGGAATCGGATCTTCTCCCTCCAGTTCTTTGTCCTCTGGGTTTGTCCCCTGACCTCTACTCAGCATACGGGCCATAGCTTCAAACCTCTCTTCCATCTTTTTCAGAATGAACTCATCAGTCTGGGGTACTTTCCCCCTCTCAGATGCAATACTCATTTTGTCGTCTTCGTCATCCCTGTCATCATCTATCCTCAGCGCTGGTCTTCTTCTCTGACCTCCCGAAGCCACTGACCTCAGCTCTATAGGTGGCGGCCGAATAGACTCTTCTTGTCTCTCAGCTCTTTCCTCTTCTTGCTCATTTTGTCTCACGGGAGGAGGAGGTGGTGGATTCTTTGGAGCATTCTGTTGTGCCAAAGCGGTTAGCATGTTCATCATTCTGCCCTCAAATTCCTTAAACCATCGGCCCACTTCTTCTGCAATCATGGCCCTGGTGGCATCATCTCCCCTAGGTGAGTTTACCATCTCAAATATGGTACAGCTGACTTCTGGCAAGATCTCTAGAAGGCCTTCTCTATCTAGCAGTTCAGATGCCGGAACTCGGATCAGCCGTCCGGTAGGCGATCTAGTCCACCTGGGCAGATCTATGATGGCTGTATGGACAAGGCGTTAGATGTGATGCATGGAATGCAGATGTAATGCGTGGTCGTGATATACAACACCCACAAAACACAAGCAAGCAGGTAGGTCCTTCCACCCTTATTTCTCCCACACACATGGTTGTGTAGTCTCTTTCCTAGGCGGGATTAGCCCAAGGGTTAGCAGGGGACCCAGTGGACGCGCATGGTGCACGATAAAAAACCGGTAGCATGACACTCCTATGCTAATGTACAAGCGAATGGATAATGATCATCATGTATTTGGACATTCCAAAAATTTCGACATGGCACTGCCGGGGCATGAAAGCCTTTGGCTAGGTTACCGAACAAGACATTTGGACTCGTCCAACACATAAGGATCCATACAGTAAGCATGGAATTACGGTTTATATCACCTACGAAAAGTAGCTACGGCCATTATATGAGCTTTGGACAAGGGAGATGTTACTTTTGGGCTACCCAAGCATGATCCCTGCTGACAGGTCTAGCTCATCACGAGCATAATGACCGATCGGGTCATCATTTGATATATCGTTAGGTATGAAGCTTGGGCCGGTGGTTATCCTTAACTCTTCCCCACATTGAGTGAATGTAGGGTTGTGCTTCAGGAATGCACCGAGGCTAAGAAGGGACTAATCTAGCATATTCTAAGGCTCTAATGGGATCCAAATGCAAATGAGAGAAAGCGAATTTATGAATTAAACTTTAATCATAAATGTTAAACGAGGTATTTTAAAATCGAAGTCTCGAATCAAAAGTCCCCAGTGGAGTCGGCACTGTGACGCGCGCCGGACCCCGCGGCCGCCCCTCTGACCGCCCGCTTGAGGGCGATCGGGCAATTGAGGATCCGTTGGAAACTTATAACGAATTGCGAGTGCATCTATTTTGGGCAACAAGGAGGTTTCATGGAGTCGCCACCCAATAGAACATTGGGAAAGTTTCTCTCGCCTCGGAGAGCCTAAGACTGCGCTTAGTATCCATTTTGGGCCAACCAAAGGGGTCATGGAGGGTAAACCTCTCGCCCTAAGGAGCCTAGGATTAATGTCAAAGTCTCGTGACACAAGAGGTGCCTTGGAGGTCATAATTCCAATGAGTGATCGGATAGACCTCTCGCCTCTTTGAGCCCAAAGACCAGAGCTGGATTCGGGACTTCTCATCTATTTCTACCTTGATTATTTTATGATCAAATTTTAATATTCGTTAATTCGCTCTCTCTCCATACGATACAATTAGATCAAAACGCATTTATTCACATTTGGAAAGCGGTAAATGTACAAATAATGAAAGCGATAAATTACAATAACACAAGGAGCGGAATACAACTCCCTTTTATAAATGTCCAATACATACACGAATCGTGGCATTGCTTATTTTGAGGACTTTGGTCCTCGCATGCATCATTATCTAAATGGGTATTTCTATTGTGATGATTTTATTGGATAAAGAATAGGACATTGGGTCCTTGATTTTATGAAGAGTTCAGTTTATTAAATACAAAACGTTTGGCCAATTTTACATTAGCGAGGAATACAACAATTTTGTCATATACAGGAGAAGCGATAAATAAATACATGGAATATGTATAAAATAGGAAGATAGGAAACTAAACCAGACAAGCTTTCCAAGTATGCGAGGACTCCCTCAAGCTCCATCCAGTCCAAGAAATGGAAACATACTCTCACAAAACAAGTCAAAAGGATGTTAAAATACAGAAAGAAGGTTACAAATAAACATAAAAATTTGAATGAACAAAAAAGGGGGGAAAGGAGAAGATTTAAAAATGTGGGATAGAACCCACTGATGGGCTATGCTGGATGACCGACGGGCATCGGTTAAGGTGACCCATACGGTCCGTCCCTCACTCGAAGGAAGCCGTCTGTGGGGGTGACCGATGGGTTATGCTCAAACGTGACCGACGGGCGTCGGTCACAACAAATGACCCGTCGGTCACCTCTGTCCCAGAAAACAGAAGTTTTCCCAAAATCAAAAAGCAAGTTTTACACCAAACTCGAGAAAAATAATGACAAGAAACGAAAATGAAGGCAAAAACAAGTACAATATTGAAAATGAAGCTAAAACAAGGACAGAAAAGGGTCCGGAATATTTACCCTCAGAATAACCTTTTTGGTTGGATTCCTTATTGTTGTATGGCTTCCCGCACGCTCCACGAGAAAACAAGATAAAAATCAAGAATGAGGAAAATAAGTTGTTTCCTTCTTGATTTCCTTTGAAAACCGAATTTTTGGAATCAAAACCTTAGGAAAACCAATTGAATTTTGTTCCTTTTGATGGTTTGATTCTTGAATTAATTGAATTGTTTAGAAATGTGTTTGTTAGAAGAGAGAGAAAACACCTACGAATTTTGGCAGAGTTTCCCCTTTTAAAAATTTTTCCAACCCTTTTTATGAGAAAATTCAAAGCTTTTATAAGCCAGGCACGACCGATGGGCGTCTGTGGTGGCGACGGACGTCGGAAGAATCCTACTGACACAAGGATTCATCCGACGGCCCTGCCACTTTGATCGACGGGCATCGGAAGAATCCTACTGACACAAGGATTCATCCGACGGCCCTGCCAATTTGGCCAATGGGCGTCGGAAGAATCCTTCTGACACAAGGATTCATCCGACGGGCAGACCTCCGATCGACGGGTTTGCCGCTTACCGACGGGCTGGCCGTCGCTTGAGAAAAACATGTTTTTTGGACTTTAAAAACTCCCTATTTTCCCCCTTCTGCCAACGAAAGGTAAAAAGACCCATTTCTCGTGAAACATGGGACTAAAGCCTCCAAATCCAAACCGTTTATATAGGCTCAGATACCGATTTCATCATAGGGTAATCTCTGATCCGGAGCGCTCCGGGACACGGTGCTTACATTGAGGCAGTCCTTACCTTCCTGATGTTGTGTGGAAGCAAGTGGTTTCTCGTCTCCATCCGGTGGGCCTTGTCCCGGCCTGCCTGGTAATTGAGGGTCCTGGGAGGCAGTGTTATCCAACTGCAACCCATTTGCAATTTGTTCTATTGCAAGTGTACTGCTAGCCTCGTCTTAGCCTGTACGGTGTTTGTGAGATGCAGTGTTTTTCTAACCCCAACTCGGTTGTGATTTGTTCTATCGCGTGTGCCCCGCTAGCCTTATCTCGGCCTACATGGTGGCTGGTCTGTCCCGCTGGCCTCATCTCGGCCTGCACGGTGTGAGGGGTAGTGTTCTCTAACCACCACTCGGTTGCAATCTGTTCTATCACATGCGCCCCGCTAGCCTCATCTCGGCTTGCACGGAGTTTGAGTGTCATGGGAAGTAGTACTCTCTGACTACAACCCCCTTTTGATCTGTTATATCGTATGCACCCCGCTAGCCTTGTCTCGGCTTGTACGGTAGTCTGAGTCATTTGATCGTTGACCATCCTTGGGTCGGTGTGAACTCATGTTCCAGTGTTACAAAAGATTTGATCAATTCATTGCGAGTTGATTGGTTCGTTATCTCCTAAATAATTTTTGCATCATTATTATCTTGTTTTTCATTTTTTCCATTTACCATGTTATCAAACATTTGGAAAGTGTAAGTGAGATATTACCATGGTAGATATACAAAATGAAATATAAGTTTGACAAAATGCAAACATAAGTGTTCCACTAATGAAATACATATTTTGTACAGAAATACAAAAATACAATAAAATATAATCAAGATAAACTCCTGGAATAGCTAGAGAGGGGAGTAATCTGAAGGCTCCTTCGGGTCGCTATTGTCTGACACGGGCATCGGCTAGCTCCGAGATGAGGATGCTGATGGCTAGGCTCTGGACGTGGAGGGCTGGCTAGGTGGCGCCGGGGGTCTGAACCTGTCTTGGACGCGAGGAGGGGCCACGATCGGTGCTGACGAGGGCCTTCCCCTCGTGCCGCCTGCTGGAACTGCACCTGGGCGTAGCCATCCAAGAAAGGTTGGGCACAGACTCCCATAAACTCCAAAGTATCTCTGACCACTCTTCCTAGCTCCTGGAGCCTACTAGACAGTGTCAAGGTATGGTCTCGGGCTGCTCCTCTGATGCCCCCAAGCGTAGACTCTATCTGCTCGCAGAACTCTATGATGGATTTGGAGACAGGTAGGATGTCACTCTCCAACACCACTACGCTGAACCGAAGGGAACTGATGGGTTCATCAAGCATTTGGACAGCTGTATCAACCCTCTCGACTGCAGTGCTGTGGGAGGTCATCAAATCCCATCTCAGCTCCTCAATGAGCCTTCCCTAGTCCCGGATGACCCTCTCATGCTGGTCCAGCCTCTCTAGCATGGCCTCGTCTCTCTCCTCATGCTGCCCAATCCGCTCGAGGAGGACCCTATCTCTCTCCTCCTGCCTGCGCTCCATGGCGATAAGGATAGAAGTCATGGCTGCCACTAGATCTGGCTGGGCTGGCTGTGGCACTGGCACTGAGGGCACTGGCTCTATCGGATGGTCTGGAGGTGGCGCAGCTGAGATAGATGCCCCCGGATGCCTCGCCCGACTGTAAGAATGGAACCTAGCAGTGTCCCGGGGTGTCGATCTCTGTACCCGTACAAGAGAGGGAGGAGGGCTCTGCACTCTCTGTGCTGGAGGAGTGGCGAATAGCTCATCCATGGTGAACTCAATGCCCATGTCGGAGGAAGTTTATGGCTGCCCCTCCTCCGGTGACTGCAGTGGAGGCTGCCCCTCCTAAAACTCTGCCTATTGGGGAGGCTAGCCCTCATGAAACTCTGCATGCTGGGGAGGCCGGCCCTTTTGGTGCTCTAGCTGCTGGGGAGGTTGTTCCTCCACTTGAGGCTCCTCCTCTGCTAGCTGGAGCGAAGGGAGGCCAAGAGCATGTCTGGTCTCGTGCACGGTACGTAGCTTATACTCCTCGGCCTGGCCTGGCAGCTGGACTATCATCCTCATAGTCAGAGCCGATGATGCATTCACATATATACGCTCCTTCAATGCGAGCCTGAGACTATCCGGGAGAGCTCCTAACTGTAGCAACAACTGGGTCACCACCCCTCCTGCGAACACTGTAGGGGCTGCCCCTAGATACTCTTAATAAATTAGACACAATCTCGTGGCTAATATTAAGGCGTTATCCTGCTAGCATCGCCCACAAACTCAAGATCTTTGCCCCATTCACCGACCCTGGATTACTTGCCTGTCCCAGGTAGGAGCTCAAAAGTACCCTATGAATATACCTGAGAGCCTGCGATGAGAGTACCGTGCTCTTTGCCGTATCGTGGTCATACGGCACTCTCGGCAGAGCTATCATCTCCCAGTGCTGCCTTCGGACAGCCCTCTGGGGCACTATAACATCGGGCCCGACTGGCAATCCCATGGCCTCTGCAAATCTCTGGCGGGTGATGCTATACCGATAACCTCTGGCCCAAAACTAAATCACCCCCTCCTCTATGTTCGATCTCTGAAAACCTCATAGTGCAGGGGTGGCTAAGAACTCTCAGACTACCTCTAGATGTGTATGGAAGGTAGGCAACAAAAACTCTGTGCATCCTACAGCTGCCACTAACACATCTACCTCCTCCAGCATCCCTATGGCCTCCAGGAAGGGTATGGGAATGAAGCGGTTGGCCTGGAACTGTATGTGAGCCAGCAACATGAACCTCTCTCTCGCCTCATCACTCATCCAGAGAGGAGGCTCGAGCTTCGGCTGATCATGAGGAACCTGATGTCGTGGAGGCATCCTGAGAAGAAGAAGAAAATAATTAGCTTTTCAATACTGCTATAAATAACAGCTAAACGAAAGATTGTGAATTTCGTGAACTTCGGCGGCATCCTGGGAAAAATGCAATAACTTTGGCAGCATCCCTGTAAGGATGTGCTGAACCAAAAAAAAGAAAAAAATTTGGGCAGCATCCCGGCAAGGATGTGCCCAACCTCCTGCATAAAAGGCAACAATCCTGCATAAAAGGCAACAATTGGATAGACCTCAGGCCCCAAACAATATTTCAAATTATTCTAGCATCTTATCCAGTTCGATTTGGTCCTAGAACTAAGTCCAACAGATGAAAGTCCAAATCTTCTATGGACAATTCTTGTTCTTTTATTATTATTTTGTTCTTTTCAATTTTTATGTTCTTTTACTCTATTTTCTCATGCGAATTCATACTCCCATGAACATGTTCCGTACATAGTTCAAAGAAAAAAAAGAAGGATTAATGTCATAATTTGGCCAAACTATGCTAACATGCATTTCTCATGCGAATTGTTAGAAGGAAATAAAAAGAAGAGTACAAAAAATGAATAAACTAACCTGTAATTTGACGCGAATGTGCCAAAAATTAACTTGACAAAAAGGTGAAGAAAGTACTTCTAAATCTGTATGATGGTGTGGGGGTCATTTTGGCGCAAACGGCACGTGGAACGGGCGAAAAATAAGGGAAAAAAGGCTAAAAAACCGAAGGGGCGTCGGTTGGTGAGGGAGAAGAAAAAGGAAGAAGAAAAGAAAGTGGGAGGGCATCGGTCAGCGACATTTTTATAGATTTTAGTGACTGACGGGCTCCCCGTCTAAAGACCGAGCGACGGGTAGCCCGTCTGTCTCTCAAAATTCCGAACTTAACTGCTAATTAATTCCCTAATTAATGGCAATTAATTACCTCATTAAATGCTTTTTTTTCACTCCCTGAATATTTTTCGACTTCCACGCCTAGATTTCCCTGTCAAATTGCAAAGAAAATATGCATAAATTATTTTATGCGCGTGCTATGCATGCAACATGCAGGAAAAAGATCTGCCCATTGGTCAACCAGACTGACCGATAGGCTTACCGTCGGTTATATGATAGACGGGCACCCTAGGTTGACCGATGGGCTTGCCATCGATTATATGACAGACGGGCTCCTCGTCGGTCATCTCCTCCCCATATATTGCTCCTTTTTTCCTTGGGTTTCGTGCCTTTTCATCTTTTTAAGCTTAAATCCAAGCTTTTTCTCAGGTTTTTTCCTCTTTCTTGCTTGTTTCCTTCGCCAACTTAGATTTTCAATCCTAGTGTTCGAAAGATGTCCTCTGCTGCAATAGTCAAGGTACACTGTGCTTTGGATAGCCCACAAACTTGGGAAATCTCCACTCTAGCTCCACTTTCTAGACTGAAGTTTCTGAGGAGAGTTAAGATATACTACCATCTCCTTTTGGCTGTGCTTCATTTCTGGGACCCGCGATTCCATGTTTTTAGGTTTACTTATCAGGAATTATGCCCCCTGCCTGAAGAATTTGCCGCTCTTATCGGGACCTAGTATCCTCCTAGCACCTTACCTTGCATTCCCCGTTGCGGTCTGATTCATACTCGAGATGTTGCATTGGCTTTAAGCATTGCCCCCTCTGACGCCGTCCGTTTGATTCCTTAGGGCCCCACATTTGCCTTAGAGCCACTGATTGAGGCAATGGATGAGTTCCCTGATGTTCCTCTGTACCACGCGGGTGTCATCTTCTTATTCTATCTGATGAGGTACTTGATTGTGACCTCAGAGGAGCTGACCGGTAACTCTCGTCTGTTTGGCATTCTGGATGATTTTCATCGCGGGCTGACTCCTTTCCCACTGGTCCTTGCTGAGACTATCCTAAGTCTTGACTCTGTCCGTGCCAGGTCTTCTACTTCCTTTTCTAGGAGCCCCTTATTACTCCAGATAAGTCATTATTTTAAAAGGTAGTGCGTCCTGTGAATTTTCACACTAGCTTTTCTTAGCGGGAAGTGCATCCCTTGTGGACTTTCACACAACTCTATGCCTTACTTTTGCCTGAAGTGACCCAATTCACTCCAGCGGCTTTTATTATTATTTGTTTTTTCCTTTTCTTTTTCTTTTGTTTATATTTTCCCCTTTTTTCAGATATGACTGCAGGAGAAATTGAAACTGCAATTAGAACCACCTCCCCGGGTTATCAGTCAATATTCTCTAAGGTATTTTCTTTCTCGTCAGTGACTGTACTCATTTACGACCCACGAAGAGGGTATTACCAGATTCAGTGAGGTAACAGACGAGGACATTAGCTTCATGAGCACTTGGCTTCCCCTATCTGCTGCGATAGTTGATGGCTCTTCAGGTTGTGTTCCCTTATGTGGGCTACGTGAGACTACCTTTTACATCATGGCACAATGGTCTCGACAGTTTGGGATGACTCAAGACGTGGTGAGAGTGTAATACCCCTTACCTATACGCAGGGAGCTTCATCCCTCGAAGAGGAAGAAGGACCCTAATAGATGAGGGTTGTTACGCAACAATCTCAAACCAAGCAAAAGAAATCTCAAAACATACATTCAAAGCGGTAAAGATAAAATTCTTGAAACAGTAGACAAGGGCTAAAATCAAAAGTATAATATTATTAACTTACGCAATAGCCTTTACATATCAAAATACAAAAGTGCTATAGCACAAGATTGTAAACAAAGCTGATGTTCAAACCAAAATACAAAAGTAGAGTTTACATCATTTGTCATCATTACAAATTCAGTAAGCTAAAACATATACAAAATGTACAATCCTGTACTATAAAATCTCTCTCCTAGTTGTGTTGGCCCTACTGAAATGGATTCACCCTGCCCAAAACTCCAACATCTTCCACATCTACATGGATGAAACACCCGTGCTAAGCGAATATGCTTAGTGGGGGAAAACACAATGAAAAACGACCACTCACAGTGGACGTTAAAACAAATCACATACATAAAGCACATGCTGAAATCAGTACTTAAAATAGTTCATCATATTCAAGATAACAATACTTTACATCATACAAACATTTATACAAAGCCAAATTATAACACATCATTTCAATAAACCTGCTTTTTCAAAAGAGTGCATAGCGAGTAACACATAGTCATTCAAAACGCATGGATACCTGAGGGTATTAAAATTATTCTTTTTGTTTCAAACGTTTTCGCATGGAATCTTAAACAACATTCAAGTTCAAAAGGGATCGCGAGGATCCGAACAGGGACCTGATCAGGGTCCAGAATACATACGCATGGCTGTAGCTAATTGAACTCTATAGGCATGCCTATTTATCCACTTATTGACTTTCGCAGGTCAAGCATAATTCATTCAATTTAAATTTATGTAGTTCATAAAATTGTCCATGTATAATAATAAGAGCATCACAAGGTTGAAAATTAAACATTGAAAGCATAAAAAGAAAACTCAATTTTGAAGCCAGGAGGTGTCGCGCTCATGACAGAGGCGAAGATTTGCCCTAAGTCGCAGTCGTGACAGTCCTCGCGCTCGCGCGGGGACAGAAACATACCTCACTGTTGCACTTGTGATAGGAGACTGTCCACAACAGCTCGACAACCGAGTGCCGAGCAATCTGTCGCGCTCGTGACATGCATCGTGCTCACGACAGAGAGCTCTCGCTGTGAGTGCTAGGCAGTCCAGGCTCGACGCGCATGAAGGTTGAATTCTCCGAGCTCTGTCGCGACCTAGCGACAGGTCACGATTTCCAGCACTTACACAAAAAACATGCAGAATTCCACTTCCAAAATTCTCCCAAACCTTCAATTGGCTTCAAAACACAACCCCACTCAAATAAACCATTCACAACACCTTAAACCACCTAAAACTCAACTTATAAACCAATTATCATCATCAAATCATACAATTTACAAGATCAAATTCCAGAATTTACTAAACCAGCAATTTCTCATAGAATTTCATACAAACTCATGCTATAGCTCAATTCTTCACCAATTATGCATCACAACCCAAAATAATTGATACCCATATTAATTAAATGCAAATACCCATAATACACCCCATCAATTTAGACCATAAACATAAAATGTAAAAATAACACAAAAACACATCAAAACCACAAACATTCCCAAACCTCAAATTCTTGAACTCTAATCACGGGCTCCGCTTCCACTTGCTATTTTCTTGCCTTTGGGCTCTCTAGGAGGGATCTCTGAGCAAAAACAACCATTACACAAGCTTCAAAACTATACCCAAATACTCAAATTAATCAAATTAGAAAGAATAAGAGGATGAGGAAGAATAATAAGCTATTACTCACCTAGATCAACTTAGGATTAACCAAAACTCACCCTAATTGCAACTAGAGGGGAGGGATTACAAGAAAAGAAAGAAGCAAAGAAGAAAAAGAAGAAGAAAGAAGAAGAAGAATGGGAAAGAAGGGAGGAAACGGGAAAAAGAGAAGGGAAAAGCCGATTCTCTCTACTCTCTCCTCACTATAAATACTCCCCCACTTGCCACATGGCAGCCCCCTATTAGAAGACTACCCCAAGGAACACCCAACAACCATCCTCTCACATACACCCAAACCAAACCACACTTACATACATACTACTCCCCTAAACACTCTCACACCCAAGCAAAACCCCACAAAAGCCTAATACTTAAATTAAACATACACATACACAAAATAACACATGCCAAACTTGAACACACACACACTAGGCTCAAACTACCAGGGTGGAAACAGGGCGTCACAATACTCCCCCACTTAATAGAATTTCATCCTCAAAATTCTCACCTGATCCAAATAACTGAGGATGCTGAGCTCTCATAACTGCTTTCGGTTCCCAAATTGCCTCTTCGATTCCATGGTGCTTCCAGAGTACCTTAACCAAAGTGATTTACGTACTGCGGAGCTGTCTGATTTCCCTAGCCAAAATTTCCTTTGGTTCTTCATCAAATGAGAAATCTGGCTATACCCGAATATCTTGCACTTGCAACACATGAGATGGATCAGATCGGTAGCGGCGGAGTATAGACACATAAAAAACATCATGTAATTTAGCTAACTCTACTAGCAATGCTAACTGATAAGCTACCGGGCCAATCTTATCTAAGATCTCATAAGGTCCAATAAACCGAGGATTTAACTTTCCCTTTTTACCAAATTGAAGAACCTTTTGCCAAGGTGATACTTTCAAGAATACTTTATCGCCAACTTCATATCGAATGTCCCTTCATTTTAAATCAGTATAAAATGGTTGCCTATCTTTGGCTGCTTTCAAATTCCGTTGCACAACTCTAATCTTTTCCTCCGTGTCTCTAATCAATTCCGGACCCACAACTGACCTTTCCGACAACTCAGTCCAACACACTGGAGTTCTGCATTTCCATCCATAGAGTGTAACACCCCCTACGCCCCTGTTGGAAGGATGCCAGAGAGCGCTACCGACGCTCACTCACATACATGCACACATAAGATAAGCGGAAGCATACATTCAAACATAAAAACATACCAAAATACAGCGAAAATTAAAACTTTAAAGGAACATCAACTTTAAATACTATCCTCTGATCCTACATATAAGTACATATACAACCAGATACAGAAATACAAAATTCAAAATACAGGAGTTGAAAATAAAAAAATATAGTAAAACACTTGAACTCCTATGTGGCCGACCCTGCAGATGCGCGACTGGAGTGAAAACCAAAAACTTGTCACCTACATGGGAAAAGAACCCGTGCTAAGCGATAACGCTTAGTGGGGAGGAACAAACCAAAGGACACTATGCAAAAATACGACTATAATCGTGCACAATACATATAAATTGCACGCATATACTAGGATCACTAAAATGTCAGAATCAGAGGATGCATAATATGCAAACACTAAGACATCTAAACAAGCAGTTACAATATAAAAATATCGAAGCACTAACTGTAAACCAATACACAAGGTTAAAAAGGAACTATAACACATTACAGAAATTCAACAAGTCATGCAAATATAGGTGCGTACACGTACAGAAATACTTATCGAGGCAATCTGCGAGATATCATGCATAGCATACCAAAATCATTATAACATATCATAACAGAATCACTAATTACCCAACATGCAGCTATAGTACAAAATGCACATACCTTAACTGGAACTGATGCACAAAATCAATTGTATAGCACTCCCACATCACGGTACTAATACATATATTAGCATACAATAAAATGTAAACACATGCCAACATGCCGAAATCATCACAATAACAGAAACCCAAGGAACATATAACATGACACTACATTCATAACGTTCTAGAGTTCATGATCACAATCATATTCACATAGTTCTAGTAATAACCAAACGAATTCACATTTCTATAAGCAAAACATTCACATTCTTATATTTATAATAACAAAGCACTTGTACAGATAAAACATCGTGCTAAGCAATAAACGATTAGAGGGGGAAACGCAACAAAAGAGTGGACGACCATTCATAATGGTCGCCAAAGCAAACACATACGATATGACATATGCGGATATAATCATACATAATATAAACATACTTGAGTCACATGCATATATACATAATATTTGAATCACTATCATAGCAAAGTTCATTCACTTCACATTTAGTTCAAATAGCTCACTAATCATGCATCTTAACTTATGATAAACCAAAACCCATACCATAAATACCGGTTTCAGTCTCATCACACATCACAATTCCATAAAATTATGCAAAACCCAGAAAACACAACATGAACACCCAAAACACAAGAATTTCCCAAACTCATGCATTTTCACTACCAAACCTCAAATATATTTTTCTCAATCACTAATCATGCATTAATTACATAAGTACTCAAACTAATTTATGCATATACACATACCAAGTCACTCAAAATTCAAAAAATCAAACTCTACACACACAGACTTGATCCCAGAAAGAGAAAAGAGCAAAGACATACACCCACACTTCCAAACCAAACCAAACCAAACATAACAAAGTAAAGCTCCCAAACCTCTTTGAAGCACAACCCAGCTGTTCTCTTCAAGCTTGAACCTTCCCTTTTCCTTTATCTTTCTTCTTATCACCAATCACTTGCACAAACAAAACCCATAAACCTCTTAATCCAAACCCTAACTTTCCCAAATCAAAACAAAACCAAAAGGAGATGGAAAAGAATGCAGGAAACCCTAAACCCCAAACACTTACCTCTTCCATCTTGCTCCAAAACTCTTCCCTATCAACTCCAACTCACACACAACCAAGGGATGAAGAGCAAGAAACGGGAAAAGAAAGAAGAAGAGAAAATAGGGAGAGGAGGAGAAGAGAGAGCAGGAACGTGATCTGCTCTTCTCTCTTTCTTTTTCTTTTTTTTTTTCTTCTTTCCCCATTAATTGCACACACCCACTAAGTCCACGTGGCAGAATCCTATTGGTCCCAAATCAAAATATCTTGTCTTATTACTCTTTAGTCATTGGCAAATCCTACTTAAATCCTTCTCAATTACACTTCACTCACTAAAGAAAATTATTTCCTTAACAACTTAAATTATCTTTTCAATTGGGTCCTCAAAACTCAAATTTCCACATGCACAAATTACCGAATTATCCTTGAAATCCTGACTTAGCGCGCCAATTCTGACTAGGCCCGTTTTGGGTTGTTACATAGAGAGCTTTGTAGGGAGCCATTCCAACACTCACCTGATAATTGTTATTGTAAGCGAACTCCATCAAAGGCACATACTTGTCCTAGCTACCTGAAAACTCTAAAGCACATCCTCGAAGCATATCTTCCGGAATCTGAATAACTCTTTCTGACTGACCATCGGTCTGAGGGTGAAAGGCAGTGCAAAAATTTAATCGAGTACCCAAAGCCGACTGTAACTCTTTCCAAAACTTTAACGTAAACCTTGGATCCCGATCAGACATAATAGAGAGGGGAACTCCATGAAGCCTTACTATTTCATTCATATAGATCTTAGCTAACTTGTCCATGGAATAATCTAACCGAATTGGCAAGAAGTGCGCTAACTTTAACAACCGGTCAACTATCACCCATACCGAATCATGCTTGTGCTTTGTCAAGGGCAAACCAACTACAAAGCCAATCGTAATATCATCCCACTTCAATTTGAGGATTGGGTAAGGAATGCAACAATCCTATTGGGACTTGATGCTCAGCTTTCACTTGCTGACACACCAAACACTTTGAAACAAATTTTTTTATATCCTTTTTCATACTCGGCCACAAATAGAATTGCTTAAGATCTCAATACATCTTATTTCCTCTAGGATGCATCGTGAAAACCGACGAATGAGCTTCTTGCAAAAGTCTTCTCTTCACCTCATCCATATTAGGCACACATAATCGATTCCCAAATCTGAGCACTCACTATCTACCAAAAATTTAGTTCGTTTACCATCTTTAACCATGTGAAGAGCATGCTGCAACACCGGGTCACTTAACTGTGTATCCACTATCAATTGCCTCAAGCTCGGTCTAGCCTTCAATTGAGCAATAAGTGCTCCTTCTGAATCAAACCTCCACTTTCCTCTACTCAGAGACAAAGCCGACACTAATTTCCTACTTAGAGCATCTGCCACTACATTTTCCTTGCCCGGATGGTAATCAATGATACAATCGTAGTCTTTGAATAACTCCAACCATCTCCGCTACCTTATGTTCAATTCTTTCTGAGTGAGCAGGTATTTGAGACTCTTGTGATCAGTGAAGATCCTACATGTCTCCCCATACAAATAATGCCGCCACACCTTAAGACCAAACACTACCGCTGCTAACTCCAAGTCATGCGTCGGATAATGCTGATCATGATGCTTTAATTGCCTAGAAGCATAAGAAATAACTTTACCATCCTGCATCAGAACACAGCCCAAACCTATACCTGAGGCATCAATGTAAATAGTATACTCTTTACCCGAGATGGGTTGAGTAAGTACAGGAGCCTTAATCAGCATATCCTTCAATTGCTCAAAGCTTGCTTGGCACCTATTCGACCAAATGAACTTAACCTCTTTTCGGAGAAGCAGAGTCAATGGCGAAGCTATCACAGAGAATCCCTTTACGAACCGCCTATAACAACTAGCTAACCCAAGGAAACTCCTTATCTCTGGTATAGACTTTGGTGGCAACCAGTTCACAATGGCTTCAACTTTGGATGGATCTACTCGAATACCTTCAGTCGAAACCACATGTCCAAGGAACGTTACCTCTTTTAACCAAAATTCACACTTACTAAGCTTAGCATACAGCTGATGGTCTCTCAACACTTGCAATACCAGTCGCAAATATTCCTCATGTTCCTTTTCATCCTTAGAATAAACCAAGATGTTATCGATAAACACAATAACAAAATGATCCAAATATTGCTTGAATACCATGTTCATCAAATCTATGAAAGCTACGGGCGCGTTAGTCAAACCAAATGGCATCACTAAAAATTCATAGTGACCATAACGCATCCGAAAAGCTGTCTTTGCAACATCCGTATCCTTGACTCTCAACTGATAATAACCCGATCTCTGGTCTATCTTCGAAAACACTCCCGCTCCTCTTAACTGATCAAAAAGATCCTCAATCCGTGGCAGCGGATATTTATTCTTCACTATGACCTTATTGATTTCTTGGTAGTCAATACACATTCTCAAGGTACCGTCCTTTTTCTTGATAAATAGAACTGGAGCACCCCAAGGCGACACACTCGGTCAAATAAAACCCTTATCCAAAAGCTCTTGCAACTGACTTTTCAACTCCTTCAATTCCATCAGATCCATCCTATACGGAGCCTTAAAAATCAGAGCTGCACCTGGCACAATATCCACAAACAGTTCTACATCTCTCTCTGGTGGCAAACCCGGCAATTCCTCTAAAAACACCTCCGCAAATTCTCTTTCTATCGGAATCTCCTGTATCTTTACTTGCCCTCGTCGGGAATCCAAAATTAAAGCTAAATACACTTTACATCCCTTCCTCATATACCGTTTTGCCTTTATAGCCAAAATCATATTATGCAGCGAGTTACTTCCTAAACCTCTTACAACCATAGGTATCCGATCCTTGTCTTTGAGCACAACCATTTTCCTTTAACAATCAACTATAACTCGATGCTTAGATATCCAATCCATACCCAGAATGAGGTCGAACTCATGAAATGGTAGACTAATCAAATCAACCGAAAATTCCTTACCTTGCACCAACAAAGGACAATCCCGATATACCCGATTCACTTTCACACATTGCCCTAACGAACTAGTGACACATATCTCATAACTCAGCTTATCCTCATTAATCAATTCGTCACATAGCTTATCGAAACACAAATAAGAATGAGTAGAACTCGAATCTATTAAAGCATACATTTCAATACTGAAAAGTAAGAACTTACCGGCTATCACTTTCGGAGCATCCTGGTCATCACTGGCTCTCATTGCATATGCTCTTGTAGCTGCCGGCACTGGACGATCGACTATCTCAGAAGATTCTCTTTCCCGAGGCCGTCCACCATGACCCCATCCTCTACCTCTAGCACGACTGCCTTGAGGAACATTCGACCTAGCTCTACTTACCTCTTGCTGACACTGAGTATTCTCATATAAATTTGGGCAATTGGCTAAAAAGTTATCGGTGCTACCACACCTGAAACATCCTCCCTTCAACCACCGACACTTGCCCTAATGGCGCTTGTTACAATTGGAACATTGGGGCACACCATTACCTGTACCACCTGAAGCTCCTCTACCCGTACTAGACCCTATAAAAGAATCCTGTCTCCTCCCTCCAGTAGCCGGACTCGGATGCGACTCACCAGAGGGATTTCCTTGAGACTCATGTGACCTCTTTCCTGAAGAAGAACCTCCTCTAGATGCCTTTTTCCTCTGAGCCTTCTCTCTTAAAATATTCTCAGAGCATTCCACTCTCAAAGCTACTTGCACGATTTGATAATAATTGACATCCGGTGCAGGCATCAAGGAAACCAACATCACTTTCAGAGACTCGTTCAAACCCGCCTCAAACTGCTGACATCGGAACTCCTCAATGAGAACTCCTGGCGGTGCATACTTACTGAGTCGATTAAACTCCTTCTTATATTTCACTACATATAACACTCTCTGCTGAAGACTCAAAAACTGCGCCCGTTTGGCCTCCTTGATTGCCTTAGTCACATACTTGTTTCGAAACTCCCTTTCAAAGAACTCCCATGTCACAAGCTCAGGAAGCTGAGGATATCTGAGCACTAGCATCTACCAATCATACGCTGAGCCCTGCAACAAAGATACTACACATGCCACCTCTGTCTTTGGAGGACAACGAATTTCCCTTAACACCCGGCTAACTTTCTCAATCCACCTTTCCGCTTTATCTGATTCATCCAAACTAGTTCCGAAGAAATCCTCCGCTCCAAACTTTCGCATATTCTCAATCGGAGTTGTAGGGGCAGTAACTCTTTCCAAAACCCTGGCCATATCCTGAGATATCTTGAGCATGGCCTCAAAGGGGACTGCAGGGGCCTCAGGTTGCACCCTAGGTGGCTATGTCGGACCGAAAATAGATGGATCTTGCTCTCGGGGATTCGCACTCTCGGCTTACCCCACAAGTTATCCACGAGAGGACTCCATCTAACTACAAAACATACACAATAATCTGCATCAGGCCAACAAAACACTAGACGCACACTCTATCTTACACTTGCCCAGAAACGCCTAAACCGGAGCTCTGATACCACAAAATGTAACACCACTTACCTATACGTAGGGAGCTTCATCCCTCGAAGAGGAAGAAGGACCCCAATAGATGAGGATTGTTATGCAAAAATCTCAAACCAAGCAAAAGAAATCTCAAAACATACATTCAAAGCGGTAAAGATAAAATTCTTAAAACAGTAGACAAGGGCTGAAATCAAAAGTATAATATTATTAACTTACCTAATAGCCTTTACATATCAAAATACAAAAGTGTTGTAGCACAAGATCGTAAATAAAGCTAATGTTAAAACCAAAATACAAAAGTAGAGTTCACATCATGGGTCATCATTACAAATTCAGTAAGCTAAAACGTATACAAAAAGTACAATCCTGTACTACAAAATCTCTCTCCTAGTTGTGTTGGCCCTGGTGAAACGGATTCACCCTACCCAAAACTCCAACATCTTCCACACCTACATGGACGAAACACCCGTGTTAAGAGAATACGCTTAGTGGGGAAAACACAACGAAAAACGACCACTCACAGTGGACGTTAGAACAAATTGCATACATAAAGCACATGCTGAAATCAATACTTAAAATAGTTCATCATATTAAAGATAACAATACTTTACATCATACAAACATTTATACAAAGCCAAATTATAACACATCGTTTCAATAAACCCGTTTATTCAAAAGAGTGGATAGCGAGTAACACATAGTCGTTCAAAATGCATGGATACCCGAGGGTATCAAAATTATTCTTTTTGTTTCAAACATTTTCGCATGCAATCTTAAATAAGATTCAAGTTCAAAAGGGATCGCAAGGATCCGAACAGGGACCTGATTAGGGTCAAGAACACATACTCATGGCTACAGCTAACTAAACTCTATAGGCATGCCTATTTATCCACTTATTGACTTTCACAGGACAAGCATAATTCATTCAATTTACATTTATGTAGTTCATAAAATTGTCCATGTAAAACAATAAGAGCATCACAAGTTTGAAAATTAAACATTGAAAGCATAAAAGGAAAACTCAATTTTGAAGCCAGGAGGTGTCGCGCTCGCGATATAGGCGAAGATTTGCACCAAGTCACGGTCGCGACAATCCTCGCGCTCGTGCGGTGATAGAAACATACCTCACTATCGCTGTGATGCCCGTTCCCAACTGGCGGATTAGCTCAGCTAATCCAGCTAGGAACGACCGTACACAAGAAAAGAACGCATACACATTCTCATACAAAACTCTATTAAACCTGCATAATAAAATTTCTCGCTCGCATACATACATCATTCTTTTTATGTCAATCATCGCTAGGTCTTGTACTATATCCATTCACTTATCAAGCAAATTCACACAGTCGATAAGATAACCTGCTTAGTTATTACAAGCCTTACAAACTTGAGTACATTTTAGTTACACAAGTTATTACATAATTATACAAAATGAGGGCAGAGTTATACAAAATTTCCCCTTAACAAAACCCCATAATCTACATCCGCAGCACTCCTAATGTTGACCGTTGTTATGCGGGAATGTCCTTCCAAGCCTCACGTCCGTACCTACACGGATTAGAGTAAACCCGTGCTAAGCGATAACGCTTAGTGGGGAACACATATATAACAAGTAACACATACAGTTAATAGCATCATACATTACATGCTAGAGGTCATGCTTAAACAACTAATATCACATCATTTACCAATTTAAGCATATCATTACTCATGACTAAATTCGATCATAACACACTAAACAACATAAACATTTATGTATTCGCTCATCATACTTCATATACTCATATCACTATCATTTCCATTTGTTAATTAGTTTAGCCTGCAATTCAAAGACGAGGATACGAGTTTCGCATTGGTACCATCGAGGTACTAAATTCGCATTGAAATCTCATTTACGCATTGGTACCCTAAGGTACGAGTATATCATTCCACCTATAATAAAATCCAGCAAGGATTATACGCATTGTGATTCCCAAGGAATCAGACACATTGAACGCATTGGGCTGCAGCACTTTGACCCTATAGGCATGCCTACCTATCCACTACTTGACTCGTAGGCTTAAGTTATAATCATGTTATTAATTTCACTTTGATCAATCTTCACTTCACATTTATCATTCTGCAACATCGCATTCAGTCACACATACTCTTTAACACATATCCATTCACTTTATCCGCATACACATAATATTTCCCAACATCATTTATCCATGGTCATTAATCACATGCTTGATTTGATTCAAGGATCATCATGTTCGTATGCAAATGTACATTACTTAATACACACATACTGCTTACCCATAATGCCTTGCCTTTGAGCTTTAAGCCTTACCACTTGGATGTCCAAACACAATAGGGTTATATTGCCAAAACAGGGTAGGTCACGGTCACAACCTATTTGGTTGCCACCGTGACATGTTAAAGTCCCAAAACAGAATGCAAATTGGGGACAGGTCACGGTCACAACAATTTTGGTTGCCACCGTGACATGTTCCCAACTCTCGGCAGAATGCAACTTGGGGGTATGTCATGGTCACAACTAATTTGGTTACCACCGTGACATATCCAAGCCCTGCAAAACAAAATGCTCACTTGGGTACCTCACGGTCACAACCATTTTGGTTGCCACCGTGGCATACCAAATCCATTAGGTAGAATTGAACTCAAGCATACATCACGGTCACAACCAATTTGGTTGCCACTGTGACCTATGCAAAATCACTTCAATTCAGCCATCAATTCTCCCTTCACTTAAAGGACTTCAAACTCATTTTTCCCCTTTAGCAATTAACCAACTCAACCACATACACAATTTAGCACATACCTGGTTTCCATCTTTTAATTACCACTCATTTGAGCTCAAATTACATTCATTCTCAATACACACAAAATTTATAACAAGTCTCTAATCAACCAACACACGAATCACATAGTTTATGCAATTAGGGTTTGTTCCCAAACCTTGTCGCCTTAGCTCCTAGTTTCGTTGCACGCTCGGCTCTCCGATCACGGCTTTTCCTTTATCCCTCTTCAATTCTTCAGCTACCAATACAATACCAATGCACAGGCTTAAACTCAATCTTGCAATATCCCATCCAAACCAATTCAAAACCAAGAAGAACGTGTAGAAGATGAGTATAACCATATTAATCACTTACCTTCCAAGTTTTGCACTTAACTTTTGAGCACTAATTTCTTGATCTTTTAACAACTTAACATGCAATTAGCTTAAAACTCTAAGAAGCTATTCACATGGAAAAGCAAGGAAGAACAAAAGTGCAGAAATGGCTGAATATCCATTAAATCGGTCCCTCTCTCCTCTTACCCTACATTTGCATGCAAGGGTGGAGGTGGCAATTCCTTAGAATGCCACACGGATTCCACTAGAAAAATTTGTCTCTTATTTAACTTTAATTAATCCTTTATTTACTTAATTAATCAGCCACTAACCCACCATTAACTTAATCTTGTATAATCACCAATTAACCACTTAACTATCCTTTACATTTCAATTAGGTCCTTCCAACCTTTCAATTGAGTCCCAACTGTACATTCAATTCACACACATGCCAAATTAGGTCAATACTATTAGGGTGCATTTCCGGCCATGACAACTCTCCCCTCCTTAAAGAATTTTGTCCTCGAAATTCATACCTGTGTTAAACAAATGTGGATGCTGCTCTTGCATAGCGGCTTCTGGCTCCCATGTTGCCTCTTCTACACCATGATATTGCCAGAGCACTTTTACAAGCGGTATTTGCTTATTCTGAAGTTGCCTCACCTCCTTTGCCAATATTGCCTTTGGTTTCTCGTCATAAGTAAAGTCTGGCTGTACTTCCACTTTTTGCACAGGTAACACGTGTGATTCATCCGATCTATACTTTCTCAACATAGATACTTGGAACACGTCATGAAGCTTTGCTAAAGCCGGAGGCAGTGCCAATCGATATGCCACAGGACCCACTCTTTCCAGAACTTCATATGGCCCGATAAACCTTGGACTCAATTTCCCTTTCTTGCCTAATCTCAACACCTTTCTCCAAGGAGACACTTTCAGAAACACTCTGTCATCTACTTCAAATTCAATATCTCTTCACTTTAAATCCGTATAGGACTTCTGTCTATCACTAGCTGCCTTTAATTTTTGCTGAATAAGTCCTGCCTTCTCTTCTACATCGCGAACCAAATCTGGCCCAATGACTCTGTGCTCATTCAACTCCATCCACAAATCGGTGTGCGACATTTTCTTCTGTACAAAACTTCATATGGTGCCATGCCAATACTAATCTGATAACTATTGTTATAAGCAAATTCCATAAGTGGAAGATACTTATCCAACTCTTAGAGAAATCCAAAACACATGCTCGCATCAAATCTTCTAGAATCTGAATAATTCTTTCCTACTGTCCATCGGTTTGCGGGTGAAAGGCAGTACTGAAATGCAATTTCGTACCCAATGCTGCTTGCAAACTCTTCCAAAATTTAGAAGTGAATCTGTGATCCCTATCAGAGACAATAGATAAGGGTATCCCATGCAATCGGACAATTTCTCTTACATACAATTCAGCCAACTTTTCCATCGAGTAGTCCATTCGAACTGGTATAAAATGAGCTGACTTTGAGAACCTGTCCACTATAACCCACACTGCATCTTGCTGTCTTGAGGTCAGAGGCAATCCAGAGGCAAAATCCATCGTGATGTTGTCCCACTTCCATAGTGGAATAGGGAGTGGATTCAACAGTCCTTGTGGAACTTGGTGTTCCGCCTTAACTTGCTGACATACCAAGCACTTGGACACATATTCCACTATATCTTTCTTCATACCAGGCCACCAAAACAGCTGTTTCAGATCCCGATACATCTTGTTTCCGCCTGGATGCATAGTGAAAACTGTATTATGGGCTTCATGCATCAACCTCTTCTTCAGTTCTCTATCACTTGCCACACATATTCTATTCTTATATAACAACACTCCATGCTCATTCATTGAATAGTCGGTCTTGTCATCATTATCGACTGACTGCAGGATCTGTTGCATCCTTGCATCATTCCTCTGTGCATCTATTAATTCATCTCTCAAAATTGGTCTCGCTTTCAACTGTGCTAGCAAAGCTCCATCCGCAGAGAATCTCCACTTGATCTGCCTTAACTGTAATGCTGAGACTGACTTCCTACTTAATGCATCCGCCACTACATTAGCTTTTCCTGGGTGATAATCCACAATACAATCATAATCTTTAAACAGCTCCAGCCATCTTCGCTGTCTCAGATTCAATTCTTTCTGAGTAAGCAGATATTTCAAACTCTTGTGATCGGTGTAAATTCTACACTTCTCACCATACAAGTAATGTCGCCAAATCTTTAAAGCGAACACTACTGCCGCCAATTCCAAGTCATGGGTTGGGTAATTCTGTTCATGCGGTTTCAATTGTCTCGACGCATATGCTACCACCTTTCCGTCTTGCATCAATACACAACCCAATCCTATACCTGAAGCATCAGTGTACAGGACATACTCTCTACCAGACATAGGCTATGTAAGAATCGGTGCTTCAACCAGCATTCTCTTTAACTGATCAAAACTCCGTTGACACTTTTCTGACAATTCATACTTAACTCCCTTTCACAGTAACCTTGTCAATGGATAAGCTATCACTGAAAACCTTTTCACAAACCATCTATAATACCCAGCCAAGCCCAAGAAACTACGAATTTCAAGCACATTCTTACGTGGGTTCCAATTCACAATCGCTTCTATTTTAGCCGGATCCACCTTAATACCTTCAGAAGATATGACATGACCCAGAAAGGATACCTCTCGTAACCAGAACTCACATTTACTCAGTTTAGCATACAGCTAATGTTCCTGCAATGTCTGAAGCACAATTCTCAAATGCTGTTCATGTTCCTTCTCACTCCTTGAGTAAACCAAAATGTCATCTATGAACACTACCACAAATTGATCCAGATACGGTCTAAACACCTGATTCATCAAACCCATAAATGCATTAGGCGCATTAGTCAACCCAAAAGGCATTACCAGGAACTCATAATGCCCATATCGAGTCCTAAATGCAGTCTTAGGTATATCTTCTTTCTTTACTTGCAACTGATAATACCCAGAACGCAAATCAATTTTTGAAAACACACCTGCTCCTCTTAGCTGATCAAATAAGTCTTCAATTCGCGGTAGAGGATACCGGTTCTTTACTGTCACCTTGTTCAGTTGCCGATAATCTATACACATTCTCATGGTACCATCTTTCTTCTTAACAAATAAGACCGGTGCTCTCCAATGAGAAACACTAGGCCTAATAAATCCTCGGTAATAATTCTTGCAACTGTGTCTTCAACTCCTTCAATTCAGTTGGAGCCATCCTGTAGGGCGCTTTAGACACCAGTACTGTTACAGGTATTACATCAATGTACAGTTCAACTTCACTTAATGGTGGCACACCACTCAATTCCTAAGGGAACTCTCCTACCATAGGTATATCTTGTATTTTCACAAGCTCCCTTTTACTATCCAGCACCAAAGCCAAATATGCCTCGTACCCCTTCCTCAAGCATCGATATGCTTGCATCGCTGAAACTACACTCACAAGGGAATTCGCACCGACTCCCCTCACTATTACTTTATTACCCTTACCATCACTGAGTACCACAATCTTTCTTTTACACTTAACCACCGCATTATACTTAGTCAGCCAATCCATTCCCAATATCAAATCATATTCATCAAATGGCAACTCAATTAAATCCACAGGGAACACATTACACTGAATCTCTAAGGCACAATCTCTATACACTTTATTCACATTCACATTACTTCCCAAAGGACTGGATACACGTATATCATATTTTAAACATTCCGCTTCAGGCATCTTTTCACGCATCTTTTTAGCACACACATATGAATGAGTTGAACCAAGGTCAATAATTGCAAACATTTCTACATCATAAAGTTGAAAAATACCTGCTATCACCTCAGGCGCAACCTGATCCTCTGGTGCCTTCATTGCATAAGCCCGCACCGGTGCCGCATTAGGCCTATCCACAATCTCAAAATCAGTTGCACCTCTGGACTGGCTACCTCTGCCACGTCCTCTTCCTCTTCCTCTATTAATAGAAGGAAAATTTGAACCACCCCTACTCTGTTCTTGCTGATTTCCTGTCGTCTCGTATGCGTTGGAGCAGTTAGCAAGAAAATGCTCAGTGCTTCCACATCTAAAACAAGCACCTGTCACCTTCCAGCACTCTCTAGATGCTGAAGGAGCCCCACACTTCTTACCTCTTGCTGCAGAACTGAACACTGATTCTGCAGGTGGTGTCACAGAAGAATCTCTTGATCTTTTACCCACATGAGAACCACCTCTATTTGGATTTCTTCTCTGCAACCTGTCTCGTTGAGCTCCCAAAGATCTCTCGGCTCTCATTGTGGCCTGAACTATCCGGTAATAACTCACATTCTGTTCATTAGTCAGTGAAACCAACAATGCCTTGATTTCCTCATTCAATCCTTCTTCAAACTGCTGACACCGAAACTCCACAGTCAGAACATCTTTCGGCGCATACTTGCTCAAACGGCATAATTCTTTCTCATACTCTGCCACTGTCATAGCTCTCTGTCTTAAATTCAAGAACTGCTTCCAGTTGGCCTCTCTATGAGCTTTTGTCACAAACTTATATTTGAACTCCTTTTCGAAGAACTCCCAAGTGATAGGATTAGGAAGCATCGGATTCTGCAGGACTAGCTTCCACCAGTCGTATGCTGCACCCTGAAGCAGCGTCACCACACATTCCACTTGTTGCCCCAGAGGACACTTAATCTCACCCAGAATCCTCTGTACCTTTTCCAGCCAGTATTATGCCTTTTCAGACTCATCCAAACTAGTACCATGGAACTCTTCAGCCCCATGTTTTCTCAAGGTTTCCAATGGTGCCTGTGGTGCAGTCATACGTTCCATAACCCTTGCCATATCTTACGACATTTTCAACAGGGCTTCCATAGGACCCGCTGGAATTTCATTTCTGAAACTAACTAGATGAGACTGACCAGACCCCGTCACTTCTGCTTCACGAGGGTTCACACTTTCGATAGTTTCTTCTCTAGTATTGCGAACAAGATCCATCATTACTACACAAATTACACAAGGACATCCGCATTAGGTCAACATAACTATACACCACCTAGCTGCCCAATCTCCCAGAAAAGACTAAACCTAAGCTCCGATACCACAACTTGTGACGCCCGTTCCCAACTGGCGGATTAGCTCAGCTAATCCAGCTAGGAACGACCGTACACAAGAAAAGAACGCATACACATGCTCATACAAAACTCTATGAAACCTGCATAATAAAATTTCTCGCTCGCATTTATACATCATTCGTTTTATGTCAATCATCACTAGGTCTTATACTATATCCATTCACTTATCAAGCAAATTCACACAGTCGATAAGATAACCTGCTTAGTTATTACAACCCATACAAACTTGAGTACATTTTAGTTACACAAGCTATTATATAATTATACAAAACGAGGGCAGAGTTATACAAAATTTCCCCTTAACAAAACCCTATAACCTACATCCGTAGCACTCCTAATATTCACCGTTGTTATGCGGGAATGTCCTTCCAAGCCTCACGTCCGTACCTACACGGATTAGAGTAAACCTGTAAACCCTAAAAGTTACAGTAGGTTCAAAACACAAACTCAGAACTTCTAAATCGATACTTGTCATGCATTACTAACATAATTACTCACATACTCATGCATATACACATTCCAGAACACATTAATTTCCAGAAATCAGACTAAGCAAACACCATTATAAGCCTAGTGAGAAAATAGGGCAGAGACATGCTGAAATTGAAGAACACAGAAGCTTCCAAACATTGCATGCATTCAAATGCTCCCAAACCTGGAATGAAGATCCAAAATCAAGCTTCAAAATCAATCCTCAATCCTTTCCTTGCCTTTACTTTGCTTCTTCTTATCATCCAAGACTTGCACAAACACATAAACCACAAATCCTTAGTTCAAACCCTAATTGAAGACAAAACCAGGAAGATGAAGAAGAAGAACAGAACGTAAATCCAACTTACCTCTTCAAACAGCCTCACTTCAAGCCAAACACAACTTCAAGCCAAGGAAAATGAAAGGAAAAACAGAGGAAGGGAGAAGAGAAGAAGAAGAAGAACGTGAGAGGAGGGGGACGGGAATGCAATCTGTGTTCCCTCTCTCTTCCACTTTCTTTTCTTCTTTTCCCCATTCACTGCCCACCTAACAGTCCACTTGGCAACATCCTATTGGACCCCAAACTCCACTTAGCATTTCAAACCATGGCACAATACTAGAGTCATACCCAAACATTGCCTTAATAAACATCTTGTCTTAATGCTCTTTAGTCCTTAGACAAAATACAATTCACTCACTTACACAATTCTTTCTTTACCAACTTAATTATCTTATCAATTAGGTCCTTAACACTCCAAATTCTCAAACACAATTTACTGAAATACCCTTCCGATCCCGACTTAGCATGCATAATCCGACCAGGGCTATTTTGGGGTGTGACAACTCTTCCCTCCTAAAAGAATTTCGTCCTCGAAATTCACAACGAAACACTTACATCCAAATAACCCAAACAAATAAAACTTACTTGGACAAAAGCTTACAAAGTAACTTACCGGAAGAACCTGGGGTCTCCTTCGAATCCTTGCTAGATGCTACAAACTCTGAAGACACTCGAGAAGATCTGAGCAAATCCTCCACATCCTTTCTAGCTTGTCCAGCTAGACTCTCACTCATCTTCTTAGGACAATCGGCAATCCGGTGTTCCATACTGCCACACCTGAAACAAGCACCTGAAAGTTTCCGACATGAACCACGATGTCGCTTCCGACAGTGCTGACATACTGACGGTACCCACTTCTTACACTTATTCCCATGTTGCCTCTGAAATTGTTGACACATCGAAGGTTCTCGAACCCTCTTCCCTGCTGGCACTTCACTAATCGATCCTTTTCTCTTCTGAGGAACATGCCGCACAACTTCTTGAGAAGCACGAGGAGCAGTCAATCTATCCAAAATCCGAATCAACCCTTGCACTAAAGCCCTATCATCAGAAACACGACCAGAATCTTCCACTGGAGGACGCTCGGAAACATCCTGATCAGCACTAACTCGATTCACACTTTCTGTTGTCTCGCCCACATTCTCACAAGGATCAGACTCCATCTAGACATGACACAAAACAAGACGCATCTGCATTAGGCCACGACACAAAACCGACTCTCATGCAAAGACTCAACACAAAACAAACAACATACCCAGAACCATCAAACCTGGGCTCTGATACCACTAACTGTAACACCCCCATCGCCGTCCCCGTTGGAAGGACGCCGACGGACGTGCTACACGACGTTCACATATACAGATATACACATGCACAATGCGAAAGCATACATTTACACATAACATGCATACGGAAATACGGGTTAATTAAAAACTTACCTTGACTTACCTTACGGCACAGACTGAACATGTAATAACTCACGCACATGCAGACACTAAGCTGAAGCATACACAAAGGCATACATATGACCATTCAACAGAAGCATAATCGAAATAATAAAACAAAGGAATAACTAACATAAGGATATACTAACTATTACATTTCCAAAAGAAAACTCAAGAATGAAACATAATAATTACATATACAATAATACCGAATACAAAAGCTGAAATACAGAAGCTGAACAAAATACAGAACTTCTAACTCCTACGTGGCCGACCTTGCAGAAGCGCGACTCGAACAGAACCAAACCTGCCACCTGCACGGAAAGGAAATCCGTGCTAAGCGATAAACGCTTAGTGGGGAGAACACACCAGAATATGGACGGCCATTCACAATGGTCGCCAAGGCATAACACATTCAAATGGCAAATGCGGATAATCATAACATATAATTAATCAGACTTGCATATTAAAGGCATTCATTTCAATACTCACAATAGAACCATAACTTCGTGTTTAGGATAGACTAAAACAACATAATACAATACACATTACAAGCCTCATCATGCTGAACCACATACTATATCTCATGTATAAACCTACATGGGTAGCAAATATCAACATCTTACTGTGCAGAGTCACAAGAGCTTTACTCATGCAATTGACATAACTAGATACCCATGCATGAACTGACAACCAAACCATCATGTTAAGAATGCTAGCCATTTAACATACTTAGACATGCCAAACACATACACTAGTCAAATATCCAAAGAATAACATTTAGAGCTTCACAATACCGCTGCGCAACTCTAATATATTAAGCATCATGCAGAAACATTCTGATAACGGAGACTGAAGGCATAACCAATTAGTATTACATTCATATCTTCATCATGCAGAGAGTACAATAATCATCACATACTTACCATCACAGCTGCTTCGGTTCACAAGCTAATATATTAACAAAACATGTTTAAGTCACATACATAAATTCTCTAGTCGCATCATAATCAAAGCATTCAGAAACTTATAATAAATCACATGACGAGTACGGGTAATCATGTTAGACATAAAGTCATGCTTACTTAAAACAGACATACATTCTGAAGCCCATAATCACATTCATATACACATAAACTGATTCCTGAGATCTTTATCATAATCAAACGGATATCACATTCATATAGTTATTTCAAAGTAATACAAACCAGTAAAGCACCTGCTGACTCACAATAGTGGATAACGAGTGTACTGAACTGATTAGTACCTTACGGGTACAAGTCGACTGAAGGTACCTTACGGGTACGAATCGAAAACCATTTTATTTATCACAAAAGCATTTTTACTGATGGGGGATCTTAACCCGATCCAAATACATTAAAAAGGACCACGAGGATCCGTACTGATGGGGGGTTCGCGAGGAACCATACGGGGGACCTGATCAGGGTCCAATACGTTCAAAGGGCGCTGCAGCTACTGAAAGACTCTATTAGGCATGCCTAACTATCCACTAGACTGACTCTCGCAGGTCATGCATAAAACAATTCACACTTCGAATCGCATAACGCATAATTATATACATCATGCATAAATCAGAGTACAATAGACATATAAATATGCTCATAAGGTTGGTCATATCTCATACATTCCCATTGCAAATCATATTACAGTCCATACACTTTAACATTAAACAATATTCTAAAGCATGTCAAGAATCAGGTATAAAAAGCTTTAACATGCCAAACATTGTCAATACAAAACCTAATCATGTATCAGGCGACGATAACTAAATATAAATTGTGCACAGTTCAAATTACATTTAACATATCACATTGAATTCAAAGGTTAAAGCATAACAATGTATTCAGACATCATCCATATTATTCGCGTAAGTTTAGCATAGCATAACATCAATCATACCTTATACAACTCGTATTCTGAAGCATGCAATAAACCAATCAATAACATTCTATCACTACTCAACATATTGAAGTATGACAGGAACACATGGGGAAATCATACTATGCCAATGATTAAAAGCACATTATCTAAATCATGAAAATAATACAATATACTTTTAAGCATGGCATGATATCTTTGGAGAAGAAACAGACTAGAGATATGGTAACATAATTTACATTAAGCTAGAACATGTCTGAGACTAATAATCAGAAAGTCAGCATTCATAATTCCTTCGCATTCAGAATATGACGTGAAATACATATCACAAATAATAAGCATATTAAAGTCCCAATCATACTGTTAAAATCCCACAATCATACAACAGGATTACTATAATCCAAAACTGATTCCAAAATAATACATTTAACTTATCTTAGATAACATATTATTAATACCAAATAAATTGGAATAATCAGTCATGTCATCAAGATAATATAGAACACAGTAGAGGAAAAATACCCTGAAAAGCTTTTGAAAACCATTTTATAAAAACTGGACACTTGGGAAGGAAAAACAGAAGCAAAACAGAACATGAGGGTTGCCCACGTCGCGTGAGTATAGCTCACGCTTCGTGAGCAATCTGCTCACGTCGTGAGCATTGCTCACGTGACGTGAGCATTGCTCACGTCGTGAGCATTGCTCACGTGACGTGAGCATTGCTCACGTCGTGAGCATTGCTCACGTAACGTGAGCAATCTGCTCACGTCGTGAGCATTGCTCACGTAACGTGAGCAATCTGCTCACGTCGTGAGCATTGCTCACGTAACGTGAGCTACTTCTCTTGCCCTCCTCTTCTTTCCCGAAATCGCAACTTGCAGATTTCCATCCTTTTCCAGAAAATCCAAGAACTCGATAAAAACTATTTTCAATCTAATTCAAACACCTCCAGAACTCATCTTACCTTTCAATCGATGTCCCAAACAGTATAACAAGATCATTGCAACTTAATTCAACAATTAAATCAACCAAAATCATGCATAGACACATTTAAGAATATAAACCCTAAAAGTTACAGTAGGTTCAAAACACAAACTCAGAACTTCTAAATCGATACTTGTCATGCATTACTAACATAATTACTCACATACTCATGCATATACACATTCCAGAACACATTAATTTCCAGAAATCAGACTAAGCAAACACCATTATAAGCCTAGTGAGAAAATAGGGCAGAGACATGCTGAAATTGAAGAACACAGAAGCTTCCAAACATTGCATGCATTCAAATGCTCCCAAACCTGGAATGAAGATCCAAAATCAAGCTTCAAAATCAATCCTCAATCCTTTCCTTGCCTTTACTTTGCTTCTTCTTATCATCCAAGACTTGCACAAACACATAAACCACAAATCCTTAGTTCAAACCCTAATTGAAGACAAAACCAGGAAGATGAAGAAGAAGAACAGAACGTAAATCCAACTTACCTCTTCAAACAGCCTCACTTCAAGCCAAACACAACTTCAAGCCAAGGAAAATGAAAGGAAAAACAGAGGAAGGGAGAAGAGAAGAAGAAGAAGAACGTGAGAGGAGGGGGACGGGAATGCAATCTGTGTTCCCTCTCTCTTCCACTTTCTTTTCTTCTTTTCCCCATTCACTGCCCACCTAACAGTCCACTTGGCAACATCCTATTGGACCCCAAACTCCACTTAGCATTTCAAACCATGGCACAATACTAGAGTCATACCCAAACATTGCCTTAATAAACATCTTGTCTTAATGCTCTTTAGTCCTTAGACAAAATACAATTCACTCACTTACACAATTCTTTCTTTACCAACTTAATTATCTTATCAATTAGGTCCTTAACACTCCAAATTCTCAAACACAATTTACTGAAATACCCTTCCGATCCCGACTTAGCATGCATAATCCGACCAGGGCTATTTTGGGGTGTGACAACTCTTCCCTCCTAAAAGAATTTCGTCCTCGAAATTCACAACGAAACACTTACATCCAAATAACCCAAACAAATAAAACTTACTTGGACAAAAGCTTACAAAGTAACTTACCGGAAGAACCTGGGGTCTCCTTCGAATCCTTGCTAGATGCTACAAACTCTGAAGACACTCGAGAAGATCTGAGCAAATCCTCCACATCCTTTCTAGCTTGTCCAGCTAGACTCTCACTCATCTTCTTAGGACAATCGGCAATCCGGTGTTCCATACTGCCACACCTGAAACAAGCACCTGAAAGTTTCCGACATGAACCACGATGTCGCTTCCGACAGTGCTGACATACTGACGGTACCCACTTCTTACACTTATTCCCATGTTGCCTCTGAAATTGTTGACACATCGAAGGTTCTCGAACCCTCTTCCCTGCTGGCACTTCACTAATCGATCCTTTTCTCTTCTGAGGAACATGCCGCACAACTTCTTGAGAAGCACGAGGAGCAGTCAATCTATCCAAAATCCGAATCAACCCTTGCACTAAAGCCCTATCATCAGAAACACGACCAGAATCTTCCACTGGAGGACGCTCGGAAACATCCTGATCAGCACTAACTCGATTCACACTTTCTGTTGTCTCGCCCACATTCTCACAAGGATCAGACTCCATCTAGACATGACACAAAACAAGACGCATCTGCATTAGGCCACGACACAAAACCGACTCTCATGCAAAGACTCAACACAAAACAAACAACATACCCAGAACCATCAAACCTGGGCTCTGATACCACTAACTGTAACACCCCCATCGCCGTCCCCGTTGGAAGGACGCCGACGGACGTGCTACACGACGTTCACATATACAGATATACACATGCACAATGCGAAAGCATACATTTACACATAACATGCATACGGAAATACGGGTTAATTAAAAACTTACCTTGACTTACCTTACGGCACAGACTGAACATGTAATAACTCACGCACATGCAGACACTAAGCTGAAGCATACACAAAGGCATACATATGACCATTCAACAGAAGCATAATCGAAATAATAAAACAAAGGAATAACTAACATAAGGATATACTAACTATTACATTTCCAAAAGAAAACTCAAGAATGAAACATAATAATTACATATACAATAATACCGAATACAAAAGCTGAAATACAGAAGCTGAACAAAATACAGAACTTCTAACTCCTACGTGGCCGACCTTGCAGAAGCGCGACTCGAACAGAACCAAACCTGCCACCTGCACGGAAAGGAAATCCGTGCTAAGCGATAAACGCTTAGTGGGGAGAACACACCAGAATATGGACGACCATTCACAATGGTCGCCAAGGCATAACACATTCAAATGGCAAATGCGGATAATCATAACATATAATTAATCAGACTTGCATATTAAAGGCATTCATTTCAATACTCACAATAGAACCATAACTTCGTGTTTAGGATAGACTAAAACAACATAATACAATACACATTACAAGCCTCATCATGCTGAACCACATACTATATCTCATGTATAAACCTACATGGGTAGCAAATATCAACATCTTACTGTGCAGAGTCACAAGAGCTTTACTCATGCAATTGACATAACTAGATACCCATGCATGAACTGACAACCAAACCATCATGTTAAGAATGCTAGCCATTTAACATACTTAGACATGCCAAACACATACACTAGTCAAATATCCAAAGAATAACATTTAGAGCTTCACAATACCGCTGCGCAACTCTAATATATTAAGCATCATGCAGAAACATTCTGATAACGGAGACTGAAGGCATAACCAATTAGTATTACATTCATATCTTCATCATGCAGAGAGTACAATAATCATCACATACTTACCATCACAGCTGCTTCGGTTCACAAGCTAATATATTAACAAAACATGTTTAAGTCACATACATAAATTCTCTAGTCGCATCATAATCAAAGCATTCAGAAACTTATAATAAATCACATGACGAGTACGGGTAATCATGTTAGACATAAAGTCATGCTTACTTAAAACAGACATACATTCTGAAGCCCATAATCACATTCATATACACATAAACTGATTCCTGAGATCTTTATCATAATCAAACGGATATCACATTCATATAGTTATTTCAAAGTAATACAAACCAGTAAAGCACCTGCTGACTCACAATAGTGGATAACGAGTGTACTGAACTGATTAGTACCTTACGGGTACAAGTCGACTGAAGGTACCTTACGGGTACGAATCGAAAACCATTTTATTTATCACAAAAGCATTTTTACTGATGGGGGATCTTAACCCGATCCAAATACATTAAAAAGGACCACGAGGATCCGTACTGATGGGGGGTTCGCGAGGAACCATACGGGGGACCTAATCAGGGTCCAATACGTTCAAAGGGCGCTGCAGCTACTGAAAGACTCTATTAGGCATGCCTAACTATCCACTAGATTGACTCTCGCAGGTCATGCATAAAACAATTCACACTTCGAATCGCATAACGCATAATTATATACATCATGCATAAATCAGAGTACAGTAGACATATAAATATGCTCATAAGGTTGGTCATATCTCATACATTCCCATTGCAAATCATATTACAGTCCATACACTTTAACATTAAACAATATTCTAAAGCATGTCAAGAATCAGGTATAAAAAGCTTTAACATGCCAAACATTGTCAATACAAAACCTAATCATGTATCAGGCGACGATAACTAAATATAAATTGTGCACAGTTCAAATTACATTTAACATATCACATTGAATTCAAAGGTTAAAGCATAACAATGTATTCAGACATCATCCATATTATTCGCGTAAGTTTAGCATAGCATAACATCAATCATACCTTATACAACTCGTATTCTGAAGCATGCAATAAACCAATCAATAACATTCTATCACTACTCAATATATTGAAGTATGACAGGAACACATGGGGAAATCATACTATGCCAATGATTAAAAGCACATTATCTAAATCATGAAAATAATACAATATACTTTTAAGCATGGCATGATATCTTTGGAGAAGAAACAGACTAGAGATATGGTAACATAATTTACATTAAGCTAGAACATGTCTGAGACTAATAATCAGAAAGTCAGCATTCATAATTCCTTCGCATTCAGAATATGACGTGAAATACATATCACAAATAATAAGCATATTAAAGTCCCAATCATACTGTTAAAATCCCACAATCATACAACAGGATTACTATAATCCAAAACTGATTCCAAAATAATACATTTAACTTATCTTAGATAACATATTATTAATACCAAATAAATTGGAATAATCAGTCATGTCATCAAGATAATATAAAACACAGTAGAGGAAAAATACCCTGAAAAGCTTTTGAAAACCATTTTATAAAAACTGGACACTTGGGAAGGAAAAACAGAAGCAAAACAGAACATGAGGGTTGCCCACGTCGCGTGAGTATAGCTCACGCTTCGTGAGCAATCTGCTCACGTCGTGAGCATTGCTCACGTAACGTGAGCAATCTGCTCACGTCGTGAGCATTGCTCACGTAACGTGAGCTACTTCTCTTGCCCTCCTCTTCTTTCCCGAAATCGCAACTTGCAGATTTCCATCCTTTTCCAGAAAATCCAAGAACTCGATAAAAACTATTTTCAATCTAATTCAAACACCTCCAGAACTCATCTTACCTTTCAATCGATGTCCCAAACAGTATAACAAGATCATTGCAACTTAATTCAACAATTAAATCAACCAAAATCATGCATAGACACATTTAAGAATATAAACCCTAAAAGTTACAGTAGGTTCAAAACACAAACTCAGAACTTCTAAATCGATACTTGTCATGCATTACTAACATAATTACTCACATACTCATGCATATACACATTCCAGAACACATTAATTTCAAGAAATCAGACTAAGCAAACACCATTATAAGCCTAGTGAGAAAATAGGGCAGAGACATGCTGAAATTGAAGAACACAGAAGCTTCCAAACATTGCATGCATTCAAATGCTCCCAAACCTGGAATGAAGATCCAAAATCAAGCTTCAAAATCAATCCTCAATCCTTTCCTTGCCTTTACTTTGCTTCTTCTTATCATCCAAGACTTGCACAAACACATAAACCACAAATCCTTAGTTCAAACCCTAATTGAAGACAAAACCAGGAAGATGAAGAAGAAGAACAGAACGTAAATCCAACTTACCTCTTCAAACAGCCTCACTTCAAGCCAAACACAACTTCAAGCCAAGGAAAATGAAAGGAAAAACAGAGGAAGGGAGAAGAGAAGAAGAAGAAGAACGTGAGAGGAGGGGGACGGGAATGCAATCTGTGTTCCCTCTCTCTTCCACTTTCTTTTCTTCTTTTCCCCATTCACTGCCCACCTAACAGTCCACTTGGCAACATCCTATTGGACCCCAAACTCCACTTAGCATTTCAAACCATGGCACAATACTAGAGTCATACCCAAACATTGCCTTAATAAACATCTTGTCTTAATGCTCTTTAGTCCTTAGACAAAATACAATTCACTCACTTACACAATTCTTTCTTTACCAACTTAATTATCTTATCAATTAGGTCCTTAACACTCCAAATTCTCAAACACAATTTACTGAAATACCCTTCCGATCCCGACTTAGCATGCATAATCCGACCAGGGCTATTTTGGGGTGTGACAGTTTACAGTATCTTACATGTGGAGAATTAACTCAATCTCTATGGAATACATGAGGTATTCCGAACTCTGGGCACAATTAAGGCCAACTCTAGCAGCTGCACTCTAGCCCTTTATAAGCATGCTTATCTATCCACTATAACGGTAATCAGGCTCAATAACAACTCAATTATATGCTACTCTGATGCTAAAGCATAGATTATAACTCAAGTGCACTCATCAACTTCAGAGGCATTTAATTCATATACAGTCTTTATTAATCATGTTCAACAACTAAAAGCATGTAACATTTAAATTACATGCATAAACTCTTATATCACATCATCATATATATGTACTCATAGGTTCATACATTTTTATCACGCCATTTATTTATTAGTTAAATTACCAATCTTAAACATACTAAATTGCATTTCCCCGTTGATAACTACTTTATAGTCATTTGCTAACCCTAAACATGCATAATAAGCTAAGGGGAAGGGTAAGGGGTTGACCCATGGCAACTAGGAGCTCAAAAAGAAGAAGAAAAAGCTTTATATGCATTGTTCTGTCGCGAGGTCGTGACCTGTGTCGCGATCGCGATAGAGGCTCGTCTCTGGTGCCTCACGAGACTGCTTTTTATCCTAAATTTGTATCGCCAAAACCACCCTCTAGACCACATTTTTAGGCACAATGGTCTTATCATAATTCTTCACTAGGATGTTATCTTTCAAATGGGACAAATTGCAGGTCTTTGTGACATCTAGAACTCCAGATATGATTCAAAAAATATATACTGTTCCAGTGAACCCACCAGAATAGGGTCACCTACGTTCTAATTACTTTTTAGGATACTTAGAGCAAGAATTAGATCAAGTACCCTCTTAGACATTTTTAGCTAAGGAACTTAGGTTTCAGATGAAATTTGAATCAACTCAATTGAAGCACTATAACTCCACCTATCATAAATACAATACATAGAGGTCTGATGACAATCTGAACAAAATTCACCCACAAACATACTTTACACATGAAAGTTGTATGTAGACCATCTAACACACATATAATCACAACATATCCATATACATATACCATAAAATACTGCAAGCAATCAAAATGAAAGAAATAAAGATCGTACGCGATCCCTACCTCTAGGAAGCTTTAACTCTGCCCTCTACTCTATACCGACCTTCTCCTTGCCTTTGTCCACTTTCTTGTTCCCCACTTAAATCAAAACCATGCAAACACTTGGGTTACTATTCCTTTTACTTTAAATCATAAATAGGAATAACAAAATAGAAGACCAATACTAATAAATGGAGTCACTTACCTTCATAGGAGACCAATCTATTTCTTTACCTAAACTCTTCAAACCAATCCAAATGAATCACTCAAAACAGTGCAAAGAAGAAGAAGAAACGAAAGAAAGGCAAAATAAGAGAAAAGAAAAAAACCAACGTGAACAAGAGGAATGAAGAGGGCAGTTGGTCAATCCATATTCAAATCCATTAATTGGCCAAGAGCACAGCTGTGTTCACTCAAGAGCACAGCTGTGTTTTGCAATCCCTTATCCAATATTAAATATCCCCATTAAATGCCACTTTACCTCATAAATCCATGCCTATCCCTTAGTCAAATACATGTATATCTCTTGCCACTTGTCTCACTCCTATGTAGCCATGTGTCAACTCCCTACAATCCCACGTCTCTTAATCCCACTTGTGCACACATTCCACGGGAGGGTCCTGTCGCGCTAGCGACAGAACGCTCTCACAGAAAACTCAACCCTTTTTAAACCAGAACTCCGTAGTTCTTCTAGGACCGTTCTGGGGTGTTACAGTATTATCTTTAATTATTTCTATTTAATTATGTGTTTATATTTGATTAGTTTAATTGATCGTTATTTGATTGATCTATTAATTATTTTGATTATTTTATTCAATTAATTTATTTGTTTATTAAATTTTTTACTTTATTAACATTTTTATTCATTTTTGTTTTATTTGTCTCAAAAATTATTTATCTTCGCGAGTTACACTCTTGCTCGAGATGGAGAATCGGGAGACCCAAGACCTTCAATTTAGGGTTTGTAATTTTTTTAATTGTTGTATTTCCTTTTATTATTATTTTTTATGTGTTGTATGTAAAATATATTTTTTACTTATGATTTCTCATTTCATTTTATTTTGAGGGATTATTCTGTCCATTTATTTAATTTCATTTTGGGGGATTATTCTGTCACATTTTTTTATTTTATTTTATTAATTTATTTATTTATCTCTTTATTTTATCACTTTATTTTATCACTTTCAATATGCTTGCAAATGCGCTTTAAATTAAATGCATAATCGCGTGAGATGAGAGATGAAATTTTGATTTCTTAATAACTCATTTATAAACTTAAGTCATTAATAAAAGTGAAGTTCCGAACACCATCTCTAGTTTAGACAAATAGAGGTTAGAGACCTTTCCTAATTTCTCGTAAATTGGGTGGCGACTCTAAAATACCTCAAAGGTGACCAAAGGCGTTGTGAGGTTAGATGATCCTTTCCAATGTTCTGTTGGGAAGGAGGCATCTAAAATGACTCATGACGCCCAAGATCAAAAAGACGCGAACCAATCCCTCAAGTCCCAGAAGGCGGGCTCAAAGAGGGCCTTTGCTAGGTTCGGCACGCGTCACAGTGCCATATGTATGTGTTTGCCTTGACGGTTACTGTGAGTGGTCGTCCATCTTTTATTTTGCCTAATAAGCGTTATCCTTTTGTATGGGTGTTTCATCTATGCAGGTGTGGAAGCTGTTCGAATTTTTGAGGAGTGCAGTCCGCAGCAGTCAGAGCCAACACTTTAAAGAGATTCTTTTTGTAGCTTGACTATTGTATTTTGGGTCTTATGACGTAATCTTTTTGTAATATATTAGATTTTGTAAATGTTTCAAGTAATTTTTGTACCTATGTAAAGTTGTGTACCTTTTGTAAAGAAAATTTTGTTATATGAAATGAAATTTTCTGTTGGCCCATTTTGCTTATTATAAGTTTTAATTTATCGTTTACGAATGTATCTTTTCTACCTTTATTATATTTGTATGTTTATTTGTCGGTAAAACCTTTATGTATACGGGTATTCACTCTCCTTGCGGGTGAGTTCCCCTATGTATAGGTATGGGGTGTTACAATTTTATTGGTATTAGAGTGATGGTTTAGTCTTTTCTGGGTAATCATAGAATATAATGTTATTTAGGATTTTATTGTCCTGATGCAAATATTTTATGTTTTGTTGTTAGATGGAGTCTGCGCGTGGGTCCCTCGAGGGGTCAGCCGAGAGTGGTAATCCCCAAAAGCAAGATCCATCTGTGTCTAGTCCTGCTCAACAAGTTAGGGTGCAACCTGAGGCTCCAGCCATGCCTTTTGAGGCTATGCTAAAGATATCTCAAGATATGGCTCGAGTCTTAGAGAGGGTGACGGCCCCGAAAGCTCCGATTGAGAGTGTAAGGAAGTCTGGAGCTGAAGATTTTTATGGGACTAGTTTAGATAAATCTGATAAGGCTGAGCTTTTGATTGAGAAAGTGAAGAGGATGCTAAAAGAGATTCGTTGTCCTTTGGATAGGAAAGTGGAGTGTACGGTTTCACTCTTGCAGGGTTCCGCCTATAATTGGTGGAGATTAGTGTTGAGCCAACCCTAGTTGCCTGATCCGGTCACATAGGAGATCTTTGAGAGGGAATAAGTATGTGACTAGGGTGTATAAGGATGCCAAGTGGGCGTAGTTCCTAAGCTTTAAGCAGAGGGCATTGTCAGTTGCCGAGTATGAGCAGGAGTATAGTAGGCTCAGTAAGTATGCGCCTCCGGGTGTTCTTACTGAAGATTTCATGTGTCAGCACTTTGAAGCAAGATTGAATGAGTCCTTGAGGGCTATGTTAATCTCTTTGATGAGTTCACCAATAGTGAGTTACTATCAAATCGTACAAGCAGCTTTGCGAGCGGAGCGCTCAAAATCTATTTTGAGGGAGAGAGCTCAGAAAAGGAATGCTCCTCGTGGAGGTTCATCCTCTGGGAAGAGATATAGGGGTTCACAAGGGAATCCTCCAGATGAGTCTACTCCTAGTCCTGCTTCAAGAGGTAGAAGACAGGGGCCTTCTTAGAGTTTTGGAGTTGGTAGAGGTGGCTCGGAAGGTCGAGGTGATTTAGCACCAGAGTGCTCTAATTATAACAAGTTCCATCGGGGCGAGTGTCATTGGTTGACCGGTGGCTGTTTCAAGTGTGGCAGTATAGATCATTTCTTGGCCAATTGTTCGAATTTAGTTGAGAATGTTCAAGGGAGGCAAGAAGCTAGTAGAACGGCGTCTAATGGCCCTCAGGCCAGTTGAGGTTGTGGTAGAGGTCGAGTGATCGACCTACAGAAGGAGCTCCATCAAAGTCAATGGACCGTCCTCAGATGGCACCAGCTAGGGCCTATGCCATGAGAGCTCGAGAAGAGCAGGATGCACCTGAAGTGATCGCTGGTAAGTTCTTACTCCTTAACACTGAGATGCATGCTCTAATAGACCCTGGGTCCACACACTCATATTTATGTTCTAATGAATTGTATTCTAAATTGCCTAGTGTGGAGCATTTAGATTATGAGATTTGTGTGACCAGTCCCCTAGGGTATAGTGTCAATGTGAGTAGAATGTATAGAAATTGTCCTCTGATTGTGCAAGGCGTATAATTTCCTGTGGATTTGATCAGTCTGCCATTCCACGAATTTAATTTAATTTTGGGTATGGACTGGTTGTGCAAGTACCGTACGATGGTGGATTTTCATAGAAAGACGGTAATACTTAAGAGTGATCAGTCTGCAGTGGTGGTGAAAGGTTTGGGTTTTAGTTCTTTGGGTAATGTGATCTCAGCTATGCAAGCCAGGCAGTTTATGAGAAAGGGATGTGAGGCATTTTTGGCCTTAGTTTTGGATTCTAGATGGAGTCAAGTTAAGATTTAGGGTATCCCTATAATAAAAGAATTTGCAGATGTGTTCCCTGAAGAGTTGCTAGGTTTGCCACCCGAAAGCAAAGTGGAGCTATCCATAGAGATTGTGTCAGGCACTAATCCAATTTTTAAAGCTCCTTATCGAATGGCTCCTGTAGAATTGAGAGAATTAAAAACTCAATTATAGGAGCTATTGAATAAAGGTTTTATCAGGCCTAGCAATTCTCCATGGGGTGCTCCGGTGTTGTTTGTTAAGAAAAAGCATGGTACTTTAAGGATGTGTATTAATTACCAACATATCAATAAGGTTATTGTGAAGAACAAGCATCCCTTACCAAGGATAGAGGATTTGTTTGATCAGCTTAGGGGAGCCGGAGTGTTCTCCAAGATTGATTTGAGGTAAGGATATTATCAGTTGAGGGTTAAGGATGCGGATGTGGATAAGACTGCGTTTCAAACAAGATATGGTCACTATGAATTTTTAGTGATGTTGTTTGGATTGACCAATTCTCCTGTGGCTTTTATGGATTTGATGAACTAAGTGTTTAGGCCATATCTTGACCGATTTGTAGTCTTATTTATTGATGATATTTTGGTGTAGTCGAGGAATGAAAGTGAGCATGAAGAGCATTTGCATTTAGTACTTTAAGTGTTAAGAGATCATCAGTTATTTGCTAAGCTTAGCAAATATGAGTTTTAGTTGAAGGAAGTGTCTTTTTTGGGACATATTGTTTTCTCGGAAGGTATCTGAGTGGATCCATCTAAAGTTGAGGCCATTGTGGATTGGAAGCCACCGAAAAGTGTACCGAAAGCTAGAAGTTTTCTTGGTTTAGCGGGTTATTATAGACGGTTTGTGAAAGAATTCTAGATCATTGCTTCGCCTTTAACAAGGCTTCTTCGAAAAGGCGTTAAGTTTGAGTGGTCTAAGAAGTGTTAAGAGTGTTTCGATCGGCTTAAGAGAATGTTAGTTGAGGCTCTTGTGATTATTCAACCCATTTTGGGTAAAAGTATGTTAAGTACAGTGACGCTTCAAGTGTTGGACTTGGCTGTGTTTTGATGAAAGATAGTAAAGTGATAGCGTATGATCTAGACATTTAAAGCCCCATGAACAGATCTATCCGATGCATGACTTGGAGTTAGCAGCAGTAGTGTTTGCTCTCAAGATTTTGGCAACACTATCTATATGGAGAGACTTGTAGAATATTTACTGATCATAAGAGCTTGAAGTATTTCCTAACTCAGAAAAAGCTTAATCTCAGGCAGAGACGGTGGTTAGAACTTTTTAAGGATTACGATTGTATTATTGATTACCACCCAGGTAAGGCAAACGTAGTTGCAGATGCCTTAAATAGAAAGTCGGTTTTAGCTTTATCTTTGCAACGGATTAGATGGAGATTTGATTCTGAAGGAGCTTTGATTGCCCAGCTTAAGGTCAAACCTTCTTTAAAGCAGTTGATTGTTGATGCTCAGAGAAATGATCCAAAACTGTAACAAATTATGCAAGTGGCTCAGAGTGGGAATCAGAGTGATTTTTCGGTTAAGGACGGGATGCTAATTTATAGAAATCGTTTGTGTGTGCCTAGTGATGATGAAGTGAAAAGAAAGCTTTTGATTGAGGCACACACCACAATTTTTACTATACATCCGGGAAGTGATAAGATGTATAGAGATCTAAAACAGTTTTACTGGTGGCCTGGGATGAAAAGAGATATAGTGGATTTTGTTTCCAAGTGTTTGACTTGCTAGTAGGTAAAGGCTGGGCACCAAGTTCCATCTGGGTTGCTCAATCCTTTACCTATTCTTCAGTGGAAATGGGACAGCATCGCTATGGACTTTGTAGTAGGTTTGCCTTTGACTCAGCGGAAGCATGATGCAGTTTGGGTTATTGTTGATCGGCTCACCAAGTCAGCTCACTTTTTGCCAGTTCGGATAGACTACTCAATGGATAAGTTATCGGAGATTTATGTGAATGAGGTGGTTCGATTGCATGGAATTTTAGTATCTATTGTGTCTGATCGAGATCTGAGATTTACATCAAAGTTTTGGAAAGAGTTGCAAGCTACTTTGGGTACCTGACTGAATTTTAGCACTACTTTCTATCCTCAAATAGACGGGCAGTCGGAAAGAGTTATTCAAATTCTAGAGGATATGTTACGAGGTTGTGTTTTGGAATTTTTTTAGAAGTTGGGATAAGTATGGATCATTGATGGAATTCACCTATAACAATAGCTATCAGGTAAGCATCGGTATATCTCCATTTGAGGCTCTTTATGGAAGGAAGTGTAGGACTCCAGTTTATTAGACTGAGTTGTCAGAACATTCTTTTATGGGTCCAAATTTAGTTAGGGATACCGAAGAAAAGATTAAGATGGTTCAGCAGAATTTAAAGGTAGCCAGGGACAGACAAAGATCTTATGCTAATCTGAGATGAAAAGACATTCAGTTTTAAGTTGGAGATAAAGTGTTTTTGAAAGTGTCACCGTGGCGAAAGGTTTTACGTTTTGGCAAGAAAGGAAAATTTAGTCCAAGATTTATAAGTTGGTCTAGTTGCCTACAGGTTAGCTTTGCCGATGGAGTTAGCCAAATTGCATGACATATTTCATGTGCGATGCTTTGACGGTGCAGATCAGACGCGTCTCATGTGTTATTGGTTCAAGATGTGCGAGTTTAGCCTGATTATTCATATGTTGAGGAAACGAAGATAATTCTGGCTAGAGAAGTGAGACAGCTTAGGAATAAGCAGATTCCTCTGGTTATGGTACTATGGCAAAACCATGGAGTTGAGGAAGCTATATGGGAACCAGAATCAGCAATGCGATCTCAGTACCCGTATTTGTTCAAGTCAGGTGAGAATTTCGAGGACGAAATTCTTTTTAGGAGGGGAGAGTTGTAACACCCCGATTCCTACCCTAGAAGTTTGAGCACATGTGTGTGTGTGTGTGTATGTGTGAGTGTCATTGCATGAGTGATTAATTTTAAGGGCATAATTGTATGTTTTTATTTTTTGTGTGTAATTGGTTTAGTTTGGGAAGAAAGGAAGTATGAGAAGAAGAATTTGCCAACTCACCACAAGATTGTGACATGTGGCAAGAGAGAGAAAGAGAGAAGAGGGGAGCTATTTAACATGAGAGGGAAAAAGGAGAGAGAAAGCATTTTTCAGCCTTCTCTCCCATTTCCTGCTCCTCACGTCTCTCCTCCCTCTTTGTTCTCCCCTTCCTTTGTCCTCCTTCTTCTTCTACTTCTTGTGGTGACTTGAGTTGGTTTGGCAAATTCAAAGAGCTCTTTTGGTATGTTTTCTGCTGCTCTTCTTCTTCTTCTTCTTCTTCTTCTTTTCTCCTTATATTCCCGTTGGGTGTGTTTGTATGTAGGGTTTTAAGTTTGTGTGTTTTGGGTTGTTTGATTAGAGTTGCCTCCTAATGATCCTAAAGGGAAGGAAGTGGTGGGAGGAAGTTCAGCCCCTTGACTTTGGAGCTAAGGAATTAGGGTTTGGGAATTTGGTTGTTATTGTATAATTTGATCTATTATTGTTTTATTGTTTAAATTCTGGAATTGAAGTGTGGATATGTGTCTTTATGTGCTTAATTGAAGTTTGTATTGTGGAAATTAGATGGGTTTGATGATTTTGGAAGTGATAAGAGTTTTGGGTATGATTTTTGATTAGAGCTTTGAATTGAGTTGCTTGAGATGTTAATTGGAGTTTTGGTTTATTTAAGTTGAGTTTTAGTAGTATGAGTTGCTTGGGTATTGTAATTTTCGATGTTGGTTTAAGATTTGGGAAGTGGGTAGCAGAGAATAGCAAAATTCTGGGTTTTGGTTGATTTACACGACGGTAAGGAGGGCCATACCACCGTGTAATTCGTATTTTTGTAGTTGAGTTTTTCTTCATCGAGTTGTTACACAGTGGTAAGGGCTTGTCATACCGCCATGTAAATATATTCTGTTTTGATTTGTTACTGCTGTGCATTTTACATGCTGGTCAGGAATTCTATACCGCCGTGTAAATGCATTCTATTTTCTGAAGGAGTTTTGGTTCGGCAGGCCACACGGTGGTAAGGTTTTCCTTACCACCATGTGGAATGTCTTACACGGCGGTAAGGATTTACCGTACCGCCGTGTAAGCTCTTTCTGTCCTAAAATTTTCGGATTTTTGAATTCTTTTTCTTTTGTCTCTTTTTAGTTAAGCATTAAACCGGGCCTAGTCGGAATGTGCTTGCTCGGTCGGAGTGAGTGAGGGTAATTCGGTAATTAGTACATGAGTAATAAGGATTTATTTGCTAAGAAATTAATTAAATAAAGTAAGTAAAGGAATTATTATGGTGTGTTAGTAGTGTATAGTACTAGGATGTTAATGGGCTAAGAGGTTTTATTGAGTGATTTATGAGCATGGTGCCTTGGATGAAAAGCGGGTTATAAGGAAATGTTAGGGTGTGACTTAGCTTTGGTACCATGGAGATATTATTGTAAGAGGTACTTGTGTGTGTTTGGTGTATGGTGCATGTAAGAGTAAGTCAAAGTGGGCTTGTAAGATTATGACATGTGAACCTATAGGAAGTGGACAAGTGGATGTGGTAGGTGTGCATTTAGTGTGAAGGGAAGACAAAGTGAAGGTGAGAGGAATCCACGCTTTTGGCCATCTCTTCCTCCCCATTCTCCATTTTCTTTTCCTTTCCTCCCCATTTCTTGCTCAATCTCTTGGTTTTGAGTGAGTTAGAGTTGATTTGGTGGAGCTTGGGAAGTAAGATTGAAGAGGTAAGTTGGGGTTTTTAGGGTTCCTGCGTTTGAGTTCTTTTTCTTTTCTAATTTTATTTAAGTTATGGTTTAAATTAAGTATTGTGGGTTTGTTTGTGCAAGTGATTGATGATAAGAAGAATCAAAGTAAAGGAAAAGAGAAGATTAAAGCTTGAAGGGAACAGCTATTGTGCAACAAGAGGTTTGGGAGTTGATTCCTTTAATTGAGTTTTAATTTGTCTTTACCCTAAATTCTTCTTGAGTTATGAATATACATTTGTATATGATTTCCAGTAAATTGAGTGTTTTGATATGAGTCTTATGCATGTATTTATTTGGGTAAATGTATTAGTAATGCATGATGTTGCTTAAGTTGAAGGTGTGTGAGAATTGAAAGTGAAGTGCATGATTGGGTAAACTCTGTTTAATTCTCATCTGACCCCTGTGCAATGTTTTTGTCATAAGTATAGTTTTAGAACTCCCAACTATGTGATTCTTACGCCATTAGAACCATTACTTCCATCTCTTTAAAAGTCATAGAAATAGCCTTGGGCCAATACTTGCTCTAAGACCTGGAATTTTTTATAACACCGTAGTGTCTCTTTTTGTGTCGGGTTGTTTGACCAGTATAGGTTGTGGAGTTCATATCTGGAGTTATAGATGTACAATTGACCTGAAACTTATTCCTTTTGAAAATAAGACATAGGGGAACATTTTTGAAGAAGACAACTTTTCCTAAAAATGAGGTTTAGAGGTCGGTTTTCACGATATTAGTTTGTAGTAAAAAGCAGTCTGTTATGGTAGCTGAGGCGAGCCTCTGTCGCGAGCGCGACAAGGGTCGCGACCTCGCGACAGAAAAACATGTTTTGAGCCTTTTCTTCTCTATTTTTAAGTCCTGGGTTGACCCATATCAATCCCGTACCTTTCCCATCAGTTTTTATGCATGTTTAGGGTATTTAAGTGGGTATATAAGTAGTTGTCTTTGGGAAAAACTTACAAGTAGGATTGAGATAGGTGATCTAGCTTGTAAAATAACAATAGATACAACTCTTGGAAGAATAGCATATGGATGCCTATTAATAGGTGTTGATTTCATGAGTAACCTAAGCATGATGTACCATATATATATGAATGCATACTAACGTGGGTGCGATTGAGATGAATGACGAATATTGCTGATATTATAGAGGTGTAAATGGATATTGTTAGTGGCATGATTTGTTTAGGATTCTTGGTATGGATGTTGTGTTTATATTGTCAATAGTGTGTGGCTTGCTGGAAGTGAGGTAAGTTAATGTTCTGATGTTTGGTTTGAGATTGGGCATTGTGAAGTGGAGTTTTCTGCAAATTTTCGTGCAAGGGTTGGAATTCACGACTCTGTCGCGAGGTCGCGACAAAGCCTAGTGAAAGCATCCCTGGCACGCGTCCGAGTTTGCCTGCCGAGCCATGCAGCAGAGCCCCTGAAGCGAGCGCGACAGAGCGCTTGGCTGCCGATTTGAATTGGGCGATCCACTATCGCGAGCGCAACAGATCGGGCTAGCAGCTCACCGTCGCGAGCGCGACGCCTTTCACGAGCGCGATAGTGAGATGTGTATAGTTCCCTCGCGAGATCGCGAAGGTTGGCGTGATCGCGACTGGGCGCAAGTAGCCTCTGTCGCGAGCGCGACATCCATCGCGATCGCGACACTCCCTGGCTTCCAAATTGAGTTTTCTTTTGCGATTCTAATGTTTGAATTCCGAACTTGTGATACCTTTAGGTTTATACTTGGACTATTTTATGAAGTATATTAATACAATTGGATGTATTATACATGGACAGTGTTATGAATTATATGAATGTGATATGTTAAATTATGCGCCATGATGTGAAACATGATTTGTATTGCGCATGACCTGCGAGAGTCAATTTAGTGGATAGTTAGGCATGCCTAATAGAGTCTATGTAAGTGTAGCTGCAGCGCCCTTTGAACGATTTGGACCCTGATCAGGTCCCCGAATGGTTCCTCGCGAACCCTATTATGTGTATGTGTATGGATCTTGTTTAAGGTCCTGTTCAGTGAAATGTTTTTGAAATGTGGAAAAAGATGATGTTTCTGTTCGAATGGTACTCGTAAGGTACAATTCAGTACTCGTTATCCACTATTGTGAGTCAGCAGGTGTATGATTTGTTATGTTGTGTTTATAAGCATGCGGTTCTGATCAGTTATGATTATAGATATGTGAATTAATAAGTGCAGATTTATTGTCTCTCTGGAACACCGTGATTGGATTGCAATATCGTATAGTTGCTTATGTTAAAGATTAATGTTGCGCAACGGAAGTGTGATGGTATTGTGATTATGTACCTATGCTCTCAGTTAGTATATATGTGTTGTAGTATGATTGTGGTATGAGTAGACTCTAGTGAGTTTTGCTTAGGAATTTGTGGGCAATATGGTGTGAACAGTTAGAGGACTAGTTTCGGGACTGGTATATGGTTATTTTGGCGGGATAATTGCATGATTAAGTTGTTCTGTATCTATGCATGATGTACTTTCAAAAGCCTGATTCCCCAACATGTTCGGTAAATGTATGCATATGAGGACCTGTACTGGTATGAAGATACAAGTATTAGCATATAAATATAATGATACTGACATGTAATGTATAGGTAGGTGCACGCAAGTGAAGTTATATGTAGTTATGCATGAATATACTTACATCTTGTATGGTGATGTTGATTTGGTTTGTGTTGCACATATAAGTATATGAATATGATTAGAAACAGTTGAATGCACAACTACTATATGTAAACATATATATTTCTCGATAAGAACTAGGTGTGTATGAGATTTGTGTGTGTTATGCCTCGACGACCATTGTGAATGGCCTTCCATATTATTATGTTTATTCTCCCCACTAAGTGTTATCGCTTAGCACGGGTTCTTTTTCCCGTGCAGGTGGCAGGTCTGGTCCGGTTCGAGTCTCACATCTGCAAGGGTTGGCCACATAGGAGCTAGGAGTTTTGGATTTTGTCCAGCTTCTTTATCAAGACTTTGTAATTCTGTATAAAATGAGTATGTAATGGCATGTAAAGATACTTATGTAATATTCTGGACCATGTAAATATTAGTTATTGAGAACTTCCTCTATTTTATCTTCTGTCTGTAACTTCTGTTGTATGGTGGTAAATTACACATCTAAATGTTTCTGCTTGGTTTACGTTCGTTGTGAAGTATGTATGTTCAGTTTTACGTCTCAAGTTTTAAATTCTTCCATATTTTTATACGCTTTGTATCGCTTCTGTTCGGTAACACACCGACTCGTACGGCTTCCTACTCCCTCATGGATGGGTTTGCCTACGTATGGGTTGGGGTGTTACATTTAGTGGTATCAGAGCGCGGTTTGACGATTCTGGTTATCTTATTTGTTTGAGTATCGAGTCTTTGTATGTTACTTATTATGTGTCGAGTCTTTGTTTGAACGTCGGTTTTGTGTCGTGGCCTAATGCAGATGTGTCTTGTCCTGTGTGTGTTGTGTTAGATGGAGTCTGACCCTAGTGAGAAGGTGGACGAGACGATAGAAAGTGTGAATCCAGTTAGTGTTGATCAGAGTGTTTCCGAGCATCCTCCGGCTAGGGATTCTGGTTCTATTTCTGACGATAGGGCCCTAGTGCGAGGGTTGATTCGGATTTTGGATAGATTAACTACCCCTCGCGTTCCTCAGGATTTTGTTCGGGAGAGACCTCAGAAAAGAAAAGTTTCGGGCAGTGAAGTGTCTGCAGGGAAAAGAATTTGAGAAACTCCTATATGCCAATTCTGTCAGAAGTAACATTGGGGTCTTTGTCGGAAGCTCACTGGAGCTTGTTTCCGATGTGGCAGCAAAGCCCATCAGCTTGTTGATTGTCCGAAGTCAAGAGAGAATCTAGCTCGACAAGCTAGGAAGGATATGGAGGATTTGCTTAGAGCCACTCGTGGGCCAACAAGACTTGTTGAGCACCTTTGTGTAGTGACAGAACCTGCAGAGCCTTCTGGTAAGTTTTGTTTTGATGTGATCGAGTAAAGTTATTTTAGTAATTTGAGGTGATCGGGTAATTGGATTCTATAAGGTTTTGATAGTACTCTATATACCTGTCAGCTATCTCCAGAAAAGTGTTTGAATAAAAGCATCTTGAATCATGGGGATGGGATAAAGTGCATCATTTTAGCATCAACTGCATTTATTCCACATTATTCTGCATACATGAATCATCACATACTCATTGCATCATCATCTCTTTGACCATACATGATAAGCATCTGCAGGCGTGTTTTGATGGAGAGGAAGCTGACAGGTTATACGTGTACTATTTGTCACTAAGGATTAAGAGTGAAAAAAAAATAAGTATAGCATTGACTAAAGAAAGCATTGTATGTTTGGTGTAAGTTGAGTAGGAAGTGAGTAAGAGCACAACAATGGTAATAAGTGTAAGCAAGTGAACAGTTTGGGAAAGCAATGTATGAGTCTGAGGGTGATTCGAAGTGAAGTTTTGGGGTTTCTTCCGATGTAAGTGAATTTCGAGGACGAAATTCTTTTAGGAGGGAAGATTTGTCACACCCCAAACCGGGCCTAGTCGGAATGTGCTTGCTCGGTCGGAGTGAGTGAGGGTAATTCGGTAATTAGTACATGAGTAATAAGGATTTATTTGCTAAGAAATTAATTAAATAAAGTAAGTAAAGGAATTATTATGGTGTGTTAGTAGTGTATAGTAGTAGGATGTTAATGGGCTAAGAGGTTTTATTGAGTGATTTATGAGCATGGTGCCTTGGATGAAAAGTGGGTAATAAGGAAATGTTAGGGTTTGAATTAGGTTTGGTACCATGGAGATATTATTGTAAGAGGTACTTGTGTGTGTTTGGTGTATGGTGCATGTAAGAGTAAGTCAAAGTGGGCTTGTAAGATTATGACATGTGAACCTATAGGAAGTGGACAAGTGGATGTGGTAGGTGTGAATTTAATATGAAGGGAAGACAAAGTGAAGGTGAGAGGAATCCACGCTTTTGGCCATCTCTTCCTCCCCATTCTCCATTTTCTTTTCCTTTCCTCCCCATTTCTTGCTCAATCTCTTGGTTTTGAGTGAGTTAGAGTTGATTTGGTGGAGCTTGGGAAGTAAGATTGAAGAGGTAAGTTGGGGTTTTTAGGGTTCCTGCGTTTGAGTTCTTTTTCTTTTCTAATTTTATTTAAGTTATGGTTTAAATTAAGTATTGTGGGTTTGTTTGTGCAACTGATTGATGATAAGAAGAAGCAAAGTAAAGGAAAAGAGAAGATTAAAGCTTGAAGGGAACAACTATTGTGCAACAAGTGGTTTGGGAGTTGATTCCTTTAATTGAGTTTTAATTTGTCTTTACCCTAAATTCTTCTTGAGTTATGAATATACATTTGTATATGATTTCCAGTAAATTGAGTGTTTTGATATGAGTCTTATGCATGTATTTGTTTGGGTAAATGTATTAGTAATGCATGATGTTGCTTAAGTTGAAGGTGTGTGAGAATTGAAAGTGAAGTGCAAGATTGGGTAAACTCTGTTTAGTTCTCATCTGACCCCTGTGCAATGTTTTTGTCATAAGTATAGTTTTAGAACTCCCAACATTGTGATTCTTGCGCCATTAGACCCATTACTTCCATCTCTTTAAAAGTCTTAGAAATAACCTTGGGCCAATACTTGCTCTAAGACCTTGAATTTTTGATAACACCGTAGTGTCTCTTTTTGTGTCGGGTTGTTTGACCAGTATAGGTTGTGTAGTTCATATCTGGAGTTATGGATGTCCAATTGAACTGAAACTTGTTCTTTTGAAAGTTAAGACGTAGGGAACATTTTTGAAGAAGACATCTTTCCTAAAAATGAGGTTTAGAGGTCCGTTTTCACGACATTATTTTGTAGTAAAAAGCAGTCTGTTATGGTAGCTGAGGCGAGCCTCTGTCACGAGCGCGACAAGGGTCGCGACCTCGCGACAGAAAAACATGTTTTGAGCCTTTTCTTCTCTATTTTTAAGTCCTGGGTTGACCCGGATCAATCCCGTACCTTTCCCATCAGTTTTTATGCATGTTTAAGGTATTTAAGTGGGTATATAAGTAGTTGTCTTTGGGAAAAACTTACAAGTAGGATTGAGATAGGTGATCTAGCTTGTAAAATAACAATAGATACAACTCTGTGAAGAATAGCATATGGATACGTATTAATAGGTGTTGATTTCATGAGTAACCTAAGCATGATGTACCATATATATATGAATGCATACTAACGTGGGTGCGATTGAGATGAATGACGAATATTGTTGATATTGTAGAGGTGTAAATGGATATTTTTAGTGGCATGATTTGTTTAGGATTCTTGGTATGGATGTTGTGTTTATGTTTTCAATAATGTGTGTGTAAGCACCGTGTCCCGGAGCGGTCCGGATCAGAGGTTACCCTATGATGAAATCAGTGTCCGAGCCTGTATGAGGGGGGCTGGATTTGGAGGTTCTAGTCCCGCGTTCCATGAGAAACGAGGCTTTTTACCATTCCTGGGCAGAGGGAGAGAAAAACAGAGGTTTTTTCGAGTCAAAAGGAATTTTGTCCTCCACAGACGGCCAGCCCGTCTGTGAAGTCAGCCCGTCGCTCCGAGTCACCGACGGCTTGTGGTATTTTCTGACGCCCGTCGAAAAGTCACCGCCCCTGTCAGAACGCCGCCTGGTTTCGCGGAGCACGCAACCGCTTTGAAGCCCGTCGGTGGATGTGGCCGGGCCGTCGGACGAATCCTTGTGTCAGAAGGATTCTTCCGACGCCCGCCTCCATACACCGACGCCCGTCGGTCGTGTCTGGCTATAAAAGCTCCGGATTTTCATTTGAAAATGGTTGGAAAAATTTTCAAAGGAGGAAACTCTGCCCAATTTCGAGCAAATTTTCTCTCTCTTCCAACAAAACACATTTACTAAAGAAATTTATTTAATCAAGGATCAAATCAATCACAAGGAACTGAAACTAATTAGTTTTCTTTAGATTTTGACTCCCAGAATCCATCTTTTGAGGGGTTGAAGAAGAAATAGCTCATTTTCTTTCTTTGATCCTTCATCGTTTGCTTCTCGTGGAACGCGCGGGGCTCTAATCAATACAAGAATCTCACCCAAAGCGATTATCTGAGGGTAAATATTCTGGATTCTTTCTCCATTTTATCTTATATTTACTTCTTATTTTGTGGAATTTTTAGATATCTATCATTATTTTCTTTTATTTTGACTCTCTTATCTCCTTTTTGGGATAAAACCCACTTTTTGACTTTGAAAAGGTTTTTTTCTCCTTTCTTTTTTTTTGGAGACAGTGGTGACCGACGGGTCATCTTTATCACCGATGCCCGTCGGTCACCCACCTACAGACGCCCCTCCTTGAGTGACAAACGGACATCTCAGTTACATTAACCGACGCCCGTCGGTCAGCTAAGGAACGCCGTCGGTGGGTTCTGTCTCCATCTTTTTAAATCATTTTTCATCTCTTTTAAGTCCCTTTGACTTCTTATATGTTAATTTTATGTATATTAACATCTTTTAACTTTATATGAGTGTATATTGATCCTCTTGGATAATCTCGAGCTTGAGCGGCTATCTACCATATTTGGAGGACTTCATCCGGTTTAGTTTCCTAATCCTCTTAAGTATTTTCTTTATTTGTTATTCATTGATTATTTCATGTATATGGATATACTCTTTTCATACCTCGTTAATATATAAAGATGATCCAACGATTTGTACTCAAATAAAAATGAGATTTGTATAAAATGCAAAAAGGGTCCAACGCCCTATTTTTATCCAATAAAGATCACCACAAATAAAAATTCCCAATTTTAATAACGATGCATGCGAGGACCAAAGTTCTCAAAATAAGCAAATGCCCCGATTTATGTATGATCCGCACACTTACGAAAGGGAGTTGTATTCTGCTCCTTGTATTATTGTAATTCCTTGCTTTCATTTTTTTATCTGATCATTTATGGCTTTCAAAATGTGAATAAATGCGCCTTTTAATCAACTGCATAGTGTGGAGAGAGAGCGAATTAATGATATTAAAATTTGATCATAAAATAATTGAGGTAGAAATAGAGGAGAAATCCCGGACCCAGCTCTGGTCTTTGGGCTCGAGAGGTTAGAGGTTATCCTCCAAAATACTTCTTGGGTCACGAGGCTTTAGCGCTAATCCTAGGCTCCTTAGGGTGAGAAGTTCACCTTCCATGACCCCTCTGGCTGGCCCAAAATGGATACCAAGCGTAGTCTTAGGCTCTCCGAAGCGAGAGTAACTTTCCCAATGTTCTATTGGGTGGCGACTCCATGATACCTCCTTGTTGCCCAACATAGACGCACTTGCGATTCATCGCAAGCTGTTAACGGACCCGCAAATGCCCCGATCGCCCACGTGCGGGCGGTCCGGAAGGGCGGCGCGGGGGATCCGGCGCGCGTCACAGTGGCGACTCCGCTGGGGACGTTTATGGTTCGAGATTTTGATTTGAAAATACCTCTTTTAACATTTATGATTAAAATTTAATTCATAAATTCACTTTCTCTCAAATTTGCATTTGCATATCATTAGAGCCTTAGAATACGCTAGTTTGGTCCCTCTTTTAGCCCCGGTGCGTTCCTGAAGCACTTCCTCATTTTCACTCAATTTGGGGAGGTGTTAAGGATAATCACCAGCCCAAGCCACGTACCTTAATGGTATATCAAAATGATGACCCGATCGGTCGCTATGCTCGTGATGAGATAGACCTGTCGGCAGGGATCATGCTTGGGTAGCCTTAAAGAAACATCTCCCTTGTCCAAAGCTCATGTAATGGCTGTAGTTACTTTCCACAGGTGAAATGAACCCTAATTCCATGCTTGCTGTATGGATCCTCATATATTAGGTGAGTCCAAATGTCTCGCTTGGTAACCTAGCCAAAGGCTATCATGCCCCGGTAGGGCCATGTCGAAATTTGTGGAACGTCCAAATACGTGACGATCATTATCCATATGCTTGTATATTAGCATAGGAGTGTCATGCTGCCGATTTTTTGCCGCGCACCATGCGCGTCCATCGGGTCCCTCGTTGACCCTTGGGCTAATCCCACCTAGGAAAGAGACTGCACGACCACGTGTGTGGGAGAAATAAGGGTGGAAGGACTTACTTGCTTGCTTGTGCTCTGTAAGTGTTGCATATCACGACCATGCATTATACCTGCATTTCATGCATCATGCCTAACTTTTGTCCCTGCAGCCATCATAGATCTACCCAAGTGGACTAGATCACCAACCGGACGACTGATCTGAGTTCCTACTCTCGAGCTGTCAGATAGAGAGGGTCTACCAGAAATCTTATCAGAAATTAGTGGTACAGTATCTTAGATGGCAAACTCGCTTAGGGGGGATGACGCCACCAGGGCCATGATTGTGGAAGAAGTGGGCCGCCGTTTTGAGGAATTCGAGGGCAGAATGATGAATATGTTGACCGCCTTGGCACAGCAGAATGCTCCGTAGAATCCTCCTCCTCCTCCTCCAGTGAGACAGAATGAGCCTGAGGAAGAAAGGGTTGAAAGATGAGAAGAGCCCGTTCGGTCGCCTCCAGTAGAGTTAAGGTCAATGGCCTCGGGAGAGCAGAGAAGAAGGCCTGTGCTGAAAATTGATGATGATATCGAAGATGATAGGATGAGCCTCGCATCTGAGAAGGGGAAGGCGCCCCAAGCTGATGACTTTATTTTAAAGAAAATGGAAGAGAGGTTCGAAGCTATGGCCCGTATGATAGGCAGAGCTCATGGGATGAATCCGGAGGATAAGGAGTTGGACGGAGAAGACCCGATCCCTTATAACTTCAAAATGCCGGATGTGCCGAAGTTTGATGGTACTTCTGACCCGACCGCACATGTGAAGCAATATTCTCTGGTCATGAAGGGGACCACGTTGTCCAAGAAGCAGAAAGTAGAATACTTTTGTCTGAGTCTGACCTCTCATGCCATTGACTGGTACCATGGCCTTGACCGCCGCACTAAAGAAGATTGGGATTTGCTCACTGAAGAGTTTTTGAAGCAGTATGACTGTAACACCAGAATGGAGGTGACTCTAAAAGATCTTGAGCTACTCCAGCAGAAGACCGAGGAATCTTTCCATGATTATCTCACCCGATGGCGGAATCGAGTAATGGAGATGCGCCGAAAGCCGGACACCCAGGATCAGATTCGTTTATTTATCAAGAATGCAAGCCCATACTTGAAGGAGGGGTTGAAGATGAAGGGGCTGAAGGACTGGGAATCTCTCAAAGATATAGCCATCGAAGCAGTGGGAGAATTCTTAGCTCGAAAAGCTAACAATGACAATTTTACCAAAAGGGCTAACCCCGGTCAAGGAACCAGCAGGCCGGCAGGTCCCAGTAATAGCACTAGAAGAACGGGTGAAGTGTCTGCTACTGAGGTAACCACCCAGAGAAAGTTTTCGAACTTGGGGAGACCATTATCCTGGGTCCTGAGGAGGTTAATGAAGGAGGGAAAATTGCACCCTCTGGCTCCTAGGCCAGCTTTGATGCAAGGGAAACCTGGACACAAAGATAATGAATTCTGTGTGTTTCACCAGCACTCAGGCCATATCACAGATAAATGCAAAGCGCTCCGGCACTCTATTCAAGATTTGATTGATAGCAAGCAAATTTCTGACCCTGAAAAGAGGGAAACTGAGAAGAAGCCCGGTTATAATGCCGTACCACCACCCGTGTTTATGATCAGATCTGGCCTGCCAGAGTGGTACGTGCTACAAGATCTATATGGGAGTGAGAGGTTCGCTGCTGGTTATTCCGAGGATAGAGAGGAGAAGGCAGTTGTGGCGACCCTTGATTGCTGGTCTAGCAGTGAAAGCGGTGGAGAAGCCGAGGATGAAGAAGGAATGAACCTTGATTTGTGGGGCTCCGATAGAGACGAAGGAGAGATAGGGGCTGTAACGAGGAGTGGAAGAGTGATCCCCGAGATTATGAGGCTACCTGAGCCAGTGCAGCCATCAGCCGAGAAAGAGCCAGAGGAGAATCAGATTGTTAGACAGTTGAAGAAAACTGCAGCTCAAATATCCATCTGGGATCTGTTGAGACAATCCCCCTCTCATAGGCAGAAGGTAGTAGAAGCTTTGGTTGAGGCCACGGTCGCCACCACTATTTCCCCGTCAGAGCTTTTGGGTCTAATTAAGGGAGGATCTGAGGAGAGATTGGTCTTTTCTGACGCCGACCTACCTGTTGAAGGCCGCAACCACAACCGACCCTTATACATTAAAGCGTAGATTAACGATAAGCACACTACTTGCGTTATGGTAGACGACGGGTCTTCTATTAATGTGTGCCCCCTGATAGCTCTGCAGGCATTTGGTTTAAACGAAGATATGCTCAGTGGATCTGATCTGACTATTACAGCCTATGACAACTCGAGGAGGCAAGCCTCAGGAACCTTTAAGACTTTGGTCAAGACAGGACCTATTGAAGTGGAAGTTGAATTTGTAGTTCTGCCCATACCCGCTAACTTCTCAGCTTTGCTCGGGAGACCCTGGTTTCATAAATTAGGGGGAGTGCCATCCACACTGCATCAGATGATAAAGTTCCCAAATGAAAGGGAGGTGGTGACTATCAAAGCGACCAGGGAGAACCAGGTCTCAGCGCTGGAAATAGCCAATCAGCCATTTAGCGGCTTCTACGTGTCCATGATAAGGGAAGAGTATGGGTCAGTGGATAGCCCAGCTGTGGTTAATATGATGAAGAAGATGCATTATTTTCCTGGGGCTGGTTTAGGCAGACACTCCCAAGGACTGCAAACCGCAATCACCACTCGAGGGCAAAAGAGTCGGAAAGGTCCGGGGTATAGAGGTGGCTTCAGTAAGAAGAAGGTAACGGGTAGGATCCCCCACATAACGGAGAGCTTCGTACCAGCATCCTCAGTTTGTGCTTACACTGGCGAGGACGAGCCGCATTGGGTAGAGGGGAGGATTGTCCCTGGCTTCGAGATCTTTAACGATGTGTATGACTGGCATGTCGGGTTTGTCAAGACTGTCGAAGGCTTCTGGGATGAGGAAGTTATGACTTAGGGTATCACTTGGGACAGATGCGAGCTTGAGGAGGTCGTTACTGAGAAGATAATGGCTGCCAGGCTGAAAGGGAAAGGGAAGATAGTAGAATTAGAGCTGAAGATGGAGAATTTGGAATTTTCTTCCGACGAGCCTGAGGGGCCTCTGCTAAATCAGGAAGCCAGTGAACAAGCCACAACGGCATCGACCTCGGGAGTAGCAGAAGAAGACTCTAGTTTAGACTGTCTTTTTATTCCCGAACTCTTTTATGATGTAAATGATAACTATAATATTATTAATAAGACAAACAATTTCTCTTATTTGTGTAATGTTTCTAATGATTTCAACATGCATGAACATGATCATATTCCATTAATTTTTGATATTGACTCCACTGGTACAACGCCTTTTAATCTTGGAACCTCGGAAAATCCGAGAGAAATTCTAATAGCATCAAGCATAACTCCTGAGGAGAGAAAAAATTTTGAGAGAATAATAAGAAAACATGAAAATGTTTTTGCCTGGACCTATGAGGACATGCCAGGAATTGACCGAGACGTGGCGGAACATGCCATCCCAACTTACCCAGATTGCAAGCCTGTGAAACAGAAGTTGAAAAGGCTCAGGCCAGAATGGGCTGACAAGGTCAAAGAGGAGATTCGGCAGCAGATTGAAGCCAAGTTTCTCGTTGAGGTGCAGTATCCTACATGGCTGGCAAATGTGGTCCCTGTAGCAAAGAAGAATGGGAAGGTCAGAGTATGTGTGGATTACCGAGATCTGGACAAAGCTTGCCCTAAAGATGATTTTCCACTACCCCATATCGATGTATTGATAGACAGTGCCGCCAATTGCGCGATGTATAGCTTTGGGGATGGATATGTGGGGTACAACCAAATCCTGAACAAGATAGCTGATCGGGTTAAAACTGCTTTCATCACGGAATGGGGAACCTATGCTTACCGAGTCATGCCTTTCGGCCTGAAGAACACAGGGGCCACATACCAGAGAATGGCAACCAAGATTCTGAGCGACCTGATTCATAAAGAAGTGGAAGTGTATGTCGATGACATGATGGTCAAATCAGCCACCCGAGAGGGACACTTTGAAGCTCTAGAGAAGTTCTTCACCAGGATCAACAAATATAATCTGCGACTTAACCCGAAGAAGTGCATTTTCGGAGTGACTTTAGGAAAACTATTGGGACATGTCGTCAGCCAGAGGGGAATAGAAATTGACTTGGACAAGGTGAAGGCCATCAGAGAGATGCCTGTGCCACAAAAAGAGAAGGATGTTAGGAGTTTCCTGGGCAAGCTGCAATATGTTAGCCGATTCATTGCCAAGCTCACTTCAATATGCGAGCCCGTCTTTAAGCTGCTTAGAAAGAATCAGCCTGTGGTCTGGAACGAAGATTGCCAGAGAGCCTTTGACAGCATCAGAGAATACCTGTTGAATCCGCCAGTGCTAAGACCGCCGCAACCGATCAAACCGCTTATCCTATATCTGGCAGTGGAGGATAGTTCAGTGGGTGCCATGATGGCTCAAGAGGATGAATTTGGGGTGGAGTTTGCAATTTATTACCTCATTAAGAAGTTCTTAGCTTATGAGATAAAATATGCTGAAGTAGAAAAGATCTGTCTCGCAGTAATTTGGGCGTCAAAGAAATTGAGACATTATTTCCACTCGTATAAAGTTCAGGCAGTGGCCAAGCAGAATCCATTAAGATATTTGCATGAAGCGCTGTCTTTGCTTGGAAAGATGGGGAGGTGGCTGCTCTTGCTATAAGAGTTTGATGTGCAATACGTCACCCGCAAGACTATTAAGGGGCGAGCCATAGCCGAATTTCTTGCTGAGCATCCTATTCAAGGAGACACCCCCGAGTTCACCTTTCCTGATGAGAGAATAGTCGCGATTTCTGTTCAGGGATGGCAGTTACACTTCGACGGGGCAGTAAATAACAGAGGAGCCAGAGTTGGAATCATCTTGACAACCCCAGATAATGAAAAACTTCCCCTTGCTAAGAAGCTGAGATACAAAGCAACCAACAATGAAGCCGAATACGAAGCATGCACCTTCAGAGTAGAAGCTTTAGCCGCATTGGGGGCAAAGAACATAGAAGTCTTCGTTGACTCATCCTTGGTGATTAACCAGATCCGAGGTGAGTGGGCTGTAAAAGAAGAACGACTGGTCCCCTACGTTGAATATTTGAAAGAGATGTGTGGACAGTTTGAGACTTGCATCTTCAACTTTGTGCCGAGAGATGAAAACCGTCTGGCTGATGCGTTGGCGACCTTAGTGTCGATCTGGGATAACCCTAAAGGAGTGGCTATGAAGCCAGTGCTGATCTCGAGCTCTGATAAGCCCAGTTTTGAAATCGAGCCTGTAATGGAAGTAGAAGTGGCAGATGGGAAACCATGGTACTTCGACATCATGAATTACTTGGAAAACAACAAATTTCCAGAAGAAGCCACTGAAAAAGACCAGAGGATGATCCGTAAACTATCTATTCAGTTTATATCCTTAGAAGGGATGTTGTACAAAAGGTAGTCGGACGGGATTCAGCTCAGGTGCTTGAATGAAAAAGAAGCTCGCAAAGTGATGGAGGAAACCCATGCAAGTGTCTGTGGGGCTCACATGAATGGTTTGACCTTGGCCAAGAAGATTATGAGACAAGGCTTTTATTGGCTTACAATAGACAATGACTGCTCGAAATATGTTAAACAGTGCCAGTTGTGCCAACAGTACGCGGACTTAAGACACCTGCCAGTATCAGAGCTACATAACTTGACATCACATTGGCCGTTTGCTGCTTGGGGGATAGATATCATCGGAGAGATTCGCCCTACGGCGTCCAATGGGCACCGATACATCATAGTCGCAATTGACTATTTTACCAAATGGGTAGAGGCGGAATCCTTCAAGAAGATTGACGCGAGGGATATGGCCAAGTTCATAGAGAGGAATCTGGTCTGCAGATATGGTCTTTCTCATCATATAGTGTCAGATAATGGGGTGCAGTTCATGGGAGAAACCAGGAAGCTCCTCGAGAGGTATGGTGTCGAGCATCATAAGTCCTCCCCCTACCGACCGCAAGCGAATGGGGCGGTAGAGGTCGCAAATAAGAATATGAAGAAGATCCTGTCCAAAATGGTCCAAACCTACAAAGACTGGGCTGAAAAGTTACCCTTCACTCTGTGGGGATATAGAACGATGATGAGGACGTCTACAGGTGCTACACCATTCTCCTTGGTATACGGAACGGAAGCAGTATTGCCAGTAGAGATAGAGCTTAAATCACTGAGGGTGGTCATGGAAGCCCAAGTCCCGGAGGCCGAATGGGCCCGGAAGAGGCTACAGCACTTGAACTTGTTAGATGAGAGTAGGCTGAAGGCCTATTATCATAACCAGATTTACCAAAAGAGACTGGCAAGAACTTTCGGAAAGAAGGTGAGAAGCATCCGCTTAAAGAGGGAGACTTGGTGTTCAAGCAGATGAGGCCAGGCATACCAGACATTAGAGGGAAATTCAGACCTACCTGGGAAGGGCCGTATATCCTTAAGAAGGTGCTGTCCAAAGGAGCTGCAATCTTGTCGGATAGCTATGGGAACGAATTCAAAGAGCCGATCAATGTCGACAGACTCAAAAGGTTCCATGGCTAAAGACCCAAAAAAATAAAAAGAAGAGAATAAAATGCCCTGCAAGTCGAAAATCGAAAAAAGGCGGCTGTGCTAAAATTGTGCGCCTCGACAGGGTGAAAACCGAAAAAAGGCATCCTGTGCAAAAATTAGAGGCATGAGAGAAAATGTCCGATCGTGAAAACCCGAGAGGGCCGATTGGTAACAGGAGTTGACGCTGTTAAAATTTGGTTTCATGTATTAACAGTGCGGAAACAGCTGAGTAAATGCCAAAACTGATCATGTATGCTGAAATTATATGAAAACGTACACGAATTTGGGAAATAAAATGAATATTATTCTTCTCATTTTTGTCATTTTCTAATTCTGCATTAAAAAGAAATGTAGCACCAAAAGAAATACATATGAAGACTAAGCTAAGCCCTGCTGCTGCTCTCGCCAACCAGATGCTTGAGCCCCCGGGTCCTGTTATCAAACGCTGGACTAAGGATCCACTTCTTGTACTCTCTAGTCGAAGAAATAGATTGATTGCTGAACCTCAGGATAACAGTCTTCACGGGTAATCTGCCCCACGGCTCATGATACCGAGAAGCAAACGCAGCCGAGAGAGCTCCTCCCCGGAAAGACAAGGGAACCCTCACTACATCCTGGGTCGTCCCGAGCTGGCGTGTACATCGAGAGGTGATACAGAAGGTGGCCTGACGGAGGCCGCAGAGGGGAATACACCCCGATGGACCATCAATGACCACATGAGACAGTGGGAGCCAGGCAGACATCAAACTAATGTCGTCATCTGATAGCTCGCCAAATCGGGCGATGCCTTCACCAGTAGTGGCACACCCGTACAATCGTCGGCGCGGCAGAAAATGGCTCGGCCAGTACTGTGGAGTGACTCGAGGGGGTGGCTCAGACAGCATCTTCAGTTTCTCTTGCAGCCAGATCTGAAAAAAAAAAAGAAAAAAAATAAAGAAAGAAGAGAAGAGAAAGAAAGAAAGAGAAAAAGCCGCTGGAGTAAGTAGGGTTTACTTCAGGCAAAAATAAGGCACAGGGTTGTGTGAAAATCCGAAAGGACACACCTCCCGCTAAGAAAAGCTAGTGTGAAAATCCATAAGGGATGCACTACCTTTAAAATAATGACGTACCTGGAGCAGTAAAGGGCTGCCAGAAAAGGTTGTAGTGGATCCAGAGCTCACAGCGTCCAGGCCCAGAATGGTTTCAGCCAGAATGAGTGGTAAAGGTGATAACCCCGAGTGAAAGTAGCTCAGGACTCCGAACAGGCGAGGATCACCTGTCAAACCCCCTGGAACAACAGTGAGGAAGTTTACCATGCAATACAGGAATATGATGCTTACCCGATAGGTGGGGATGTTAGTGAACTGATCCAGAGCCTCGATCAGTGGCCCCAGGGAAAAGGAAGAGCCCGGAGGAATCAGCCGGGCGGCCTCAGAAGAGGGTATGCCCAGGGCCATGGCTATGTCCCGGGTCTGAAATAGGCCGCAGCGGGGGATGCAAGGCAGAACGTTGGGTAGGAACCAGGCTCCCAGAATGGCAGCTAACTCTTCGGGCAGAGGGCATAGTTCCTGATAGGTGAACCGGAAGACCTGAAATCGGGGGTTCCAGAAGTGGGTCGCCGCCAGCAGGAGGTTCTGGTCAACTTTCACCCGGCACAGGTATTTCAACCCAGACAGAGAAGAAAGGGCGCCTTCCTCCCAAGTGTGTTTGTCATCTAAGATACGGTGCATCCTTTGGGCTAGAGGGGAAGGCATTTTGAGAAATATGAAAGGCTCAAGGTGTTGGAAAATGAAGAGACTCAAGAAGAGCAAAAATTTTGTAAGTTTTTATAGGAAAGCGTCACCGACGGCCTACCCGTCTCTCCACAGAGATGGCCTACCCGTCTCTCCACAGAGACGGCCTGGCCGCCTCTCCACAGAGACGGCCTGCCCGCCTCTCCTAAGACACGGCCTGCTGTCGGTATGGATCCACCTAGCAGACTCATACGTCAGCATTGTATTCATCACGCGCATTAAATTGCATTTATTGCGCGACAGACGGCCAGCCCGTCGGTCGCTTGTACAGACGCCCTGCCCGTCGGTCACGAAATTCTATATAAGGGCTAGTGACAGACGGTGTAAACGCTGCTGTCCCTTTCATTTCTCCTCCCAAACCGTTTTTCTTTGCATTTTTTAGTGTTTTTTCAAGTATTCTTCATCTTTTTTCGCGATTTCTTCATATTTTCGCGTTCTATACTCACCGGGCGCTCGGATATTTATATTTTCTTCAGTTTCTACACTCCTCGCGATTCCAAGTAAGTAAATAACCACTTCTTTTGGATTTTATTTTATTTATTTCTTCATTTCTTCTCCTTTTAAACTTTAGGAGTGATTAGAATGCTTTAGATGCCTTAAGAAATTAGGGGGAATGCTGCCCTTTTTTCTTTTGAAACTGAACTTTTGCATGATCACATAGAAATAGAATTTTTCTATAATTTTGGTGCTTTAGAACTACATTTTTTTAGTGCACCATTCTGTGCATATATTTCTTTTGCGGCCTGAGGCCATTATTTTGTGTTGTTGGGGGCACACTCTTGCCGGAGTGCGTCCCATTTACATGCGTATATTATTGTTGAGACCTGAGGCCTATGTTTTGGCCTTTTCATGCAGGAGGTTGGGCATACCCTTGCCGGGGTGCTGCCCAAATTTTTATTATTTATTTAAAAATCGAGTATTTTTATGTGTAATGCACGCCCTGGGACCTAGAAAGCCCGTTCTTATTCACTTTAATTTTTTCCATGTTGATTGCATGTTGTTTTGCCATGATACGTGCGAGCCACATTAGGCTATTTCCTTAGACAGGACGTTTGCTCTTTTCTTTTTTATCGTTTCTCTATCTTGTTTTGGGCCGCTATTGCCCCGGTGAGGCCTGAATCGGCCTTTACCTTGGAAATAAGTTTAAAAATATTTGTTTTGCCAAATTTTTGATATTTAATCTCTTCCCTTTTGCAGGATGTCTCCTAGACGTAGAGCACCGCAGGCACAGCCCGAGCTTGTAGCTTCGGATTGGATGGATGATGAGTCGACTCAGAGGTATAGAGCGTTGGCTTAGGTAGAATTTCGGGCCAGTCGTTTTGTGTCCCGCCCATTTCTAGAGGCCCTAGGGTTGGCCCTAGAGTTCGATCTACTTGCCGAGGGTGCTGGGTGGACAGAGTTCCTTGAGCCCTCCTTCCAGACGTGTCCAGAGGCTACCCGCCAGGTCTTGGCCACTCTCTGCTATACCGGCTTTCAGAGTGCAGACATCGACCCTGGGGTGGTTCAGTTTTGGCTTTCAGAGTGCAGACACCGCCGGGAGTGCTGTACGATCACGATACAGCGAAGAGCACCGTACTGGTGTCTCAGGCACTCCGTTATTTGCACAGAGTGCTTTCCAGTTCGTACCTCGGTCGAGCTGGTAATCTAGGGTCGCTTAACGCAGCCGAGATCTGGAGCCTCTGGGCTATGGTGGCAGGCCAGCGTCTCAACATTAGCCACGAGATCTTGGCCAACTTGACCAGAGTCAGCAGAGGGTTGACACCGGTGGTGATGGTTGGAGGAGTCATCACCCGGTTACTTTTGAGATTGGGAGTTAACCCCGAGAGGTTGAGAGGACCCTTGCCGGAGGGGATCCATGTTGATGCCGCGGCGGCAGTTCAGATGGGGATGATCTCCCAGATTTCAGGCCAGGCAGAGGCCTACAGGGTGTTGACCATTCATGAGACTTGGCAGCTATTCTCGCTCCCACCCTTGGGTGCAGATCCAGACCACCCGGAGGAGCAGCCTCCACAGCCTGAGCCTCAGCCAGAGCCCCAGCCTCAGCCGGACCATTAGCCTCTTCAGTCTCCTCAGCCGCAGACTGTGCCTCCACCACAGCAGCAGGAGCCGCCTAGGACCCCCTCGGACTTCGACTTCGAGATCACGATGGACGACCTCTTCGCTGCTTCACCGGCGTCCAGAGCATCGACTCCAGTCCTATCACCGAGCGCTAGGGTACAGAGGTCTATCCATGGGCCCTCCAAGAGATACCACCCGTACTCCCGAGGTGACCCAGGGGCATCCACCTCCTCAGCACCACCGCCAGAGCCCGCACCGCAGCAGCCTGTGCAGCCTGACTTCTCTCAGCTCCTTACGTCCATGTTTACAGCCTTATAGCGGCGGCAGGATGAGAGGGACAGAGCTATTCATGAGAGGTTGGATTGCCAGTAGGCTGCCATTCAGGAGCAGTCCCAGTCGGTGGAGCGCTTGGCCCGAGAGCAGACCGGCTACATGGAGCATACGACTCGGGAGCAGGCTCGGGCCTTGGAGGTTTTCAGGGATGAGCAGGCTCGGGTCCTGGAGGCTTTCAGGGGGGAGCAGATGAGGATGATTGAGCAGATCGCTCAGGGGCAGAGGGAGTTGAGGCAGCAGCTCGCTCATGATTTGAGGACGTCACAGGACCAAGCGTCTCAGAGGGTTGACATGACCCGGCAGATGATTGATGAGTCACTCGACTCTCTGAGATCCCGAATCCAGGCGATAGAGGGGATTCTCCCACCTCTTTCTCAGACCATGAGGGAGTTTAGAGAGCAGACGGAGCAGAGCCTGGAGCAGAGGAGAAAGGCCGCCAGCGAGCAGACCATTCAGTTGAGCCAGGCCTTCAAGAAGTTGGGAGACAAGGTTTCTGAGACCTTAGGGTTTATGAGCACCTGCACCCAGCCTTTCTTGGACGGTTACGCTCAGATCCGTTTCAGACGGGCCCATGATCACGAGGCAGGACCGTCCACAGCTCCACCGCCACCTCCGGCACGTCCAGCTCCACCTCCACCTCCGCTAGGGACTGTGCATATATCGGATGATGAGGATCCCGATGAGCCCTCAGACTACACACCTCTCTGATCTTCAGGGAGTTATTTTTGAATCTTTTGTACATTTTGATTTTGTATATGCGCTGTACAAAAATGACATTTCTAGTGAAACTTTTATTTCATTTTTGCATGATCATTCGATTGTTTTATCACGTCACAGAAGGTGTATGTCCTCATATTTACTCATATTTACTCATATTTACCCAACAGAGTTTCCACACATCAGATCGAGCCTGTAGCCAAAGCCTGCTACATCTCACCAGATCGAGCCTGTAGCCAAAGCCTGCTACATCTCACCAGATCGAGCCTGTAGCCAAAGCTTGCTACATCTCACCAGATCGAGCATGTAGCCAAAGCATGCTGCATCTCACAAATTGGAGCTGTGGTCAAAGCATACCGCACTTCACCAGATCGAGATTGTAGCCAAAGCATGCCTCATCTCACAAATCGGAGTTGTGGTCAAAGCACACTACTCTTCACCAAACCGAGGTTGTAGCCAAAGCATGCTACATCTCACAGATCGAAGCTGCGGTTGAAGCATACCACACTTCAAACCGGGGTTGTAGCCAAAGCATGCCGCATCCCGCCAAGTACCTACCGGTCGAGATAAGACCGATGGAAGTATCTTCACATCGCCGAGCAGATCGAAACAAGGTCCACCCGGCAAAAGGCATGGAGGGTGAAAAGTCATCGCAGGTACGCTTCCTTTCTGACCTTTCTCTGAGTTTTGGCTTATCTAGGCGCTTGTGCACTAGTTTCCCCAAAACTGGGGGCAACTGTAAGCACCGTGTCCCGGAGTGGTCCGGATCAGAGGTTACCCTATGATGAAATCAGTGTCCGAGCCTATATGAGGGGGGCTGGATTTGAAGGTTCTAGTCCCGCGTTCCATGAGAAACGAGGCTTTTTACCATTCCTGGGCAGAGGGAGAGAAAAACAGAGGTTTTTTCGAGTCAAAAGGAATTTTGTCCTCCACAGACGGCCAGCCCATCACTCCGAGTCACCGACGGCTTGTGGTATTTTTCGACGCCCGTCGGAAAGTCACCGCCCCTGTCAGAACGCCGCCTGGTTTTGCGGAGCATGCAACCGCTTCGAAGCCCGTCGGTGGATATGGCAGGGCCGTCGGACGAATCCTTGTGTCAGAAGGATTCTTCCGACGCTCGCCTCCATACACCGACGCCCGTCGGTCGTGTCTGGCTATAAAAGCTCTGGATTTTCATTTGAAAAGGGTTGGAAAAATTTTCAAAGGAGGAAACTCTGCCCAATTTCGAGCAAATTTTCTCTCTCTTCCAACAAAACACATTTACTAAAGAAATTTATTTAATCAAGGATCAAATCAATCACAAGGAACTAAAACTAATTAGTTTTCTTTAGATTTTGACTCCCAAAATCCATCTTTTGAGGGGTTGAAGAAGAAATAGCTCATTTTCTTTCTTTGATCCTTCATCGTTTGCTTCTCGTGGAACGCGCAGGGCTCTAATCAACACAAGAATCTCACCCAAAGTGATTATCTGAGGGTAAATATTCCGGCATTTCATCTCATATTTACTTCTTATTTTGTGGAATTTTTAGATATCTGTCATTATTTTCTTTTATTTTGACTCTCTTATCTCCTTTTTGGGATAAAACCCACTTTTTGACTTTGAAAAGGTTTTTTTCTCCTTTCTGTTTTTTTGGAGACAGTGGTGACCGACGGGTCATCTTTATCACCAATGCCCGTCGGTCACCCACCTACAGACGCCCCTCCTTGAGTGACAAACGGACATCTCGGTTACATTAACCGACGCCCGTCGGTCATCTAAGGAAGGCCGTCGGTGGGTTCTGTCTCCATCTTTTAAATCATTTTTCATCTCTTTTAAGTCCCTTTGACTTCTTATATGTTAATTTTATGTATATTAACATCTTTTAACTTTATATGAGTGTATATTGATCCTCTTGGATAATCCCGAGCTTGAGCGGCTGTCTACCATATTTGGAGGACTTCATCCGGTTTAGTTTCCTAATCCTCTTAAGTATTTTCTTTATTTGTTATTCATTGATTATTTCATGTATATGGATATACTCTTTTCATACCTCGTTAATATATAAAGATGATCCAACGATTTGTACTCAAATAAAAATGAGATTTGTATAAAATGCAAAAAGGGTCCAACGCCCTATTTTTATCCAATAAAGATCACCACAAATAAAAATCCCCAATTTTAATAACGATGCATGCGAGGACCAAAGTTCTCAAAATAAGCAAATGCCCCGATTTATGTATGATCCGCACACTTACGAAAGGGAGTTGTATTCCGCTCCTTGTATTATTGTAATTCCTTGCTTTCATTTTTGTATCTGATCATTTATGGCTTTCAAAATGTGAATAAATGCACCTTTTAATCAACTGCATAGTGTGGAGAGAGAGCGAATTAATGATATTAAAATTTGATCATAAAATAATTGAGGTAGAAATAGAGGAGAAATCCCGGACCCAGCTCTGGTCTTTGGGCTCGAGAGGTTAGAGGTTATCCTCCAAAATACTTCTTGGTCACGAGGCTTTAGCGCTAATCCTAGGCTCCTTAGGGTGAGAAGTTCACCTTCCATGACCCCTCTGGCTGGCCTAAAATGGATACCAAGCACAGTCTTAGGCTCTTCGAGGTGAGAGTAACTTTCCCAATGTTCTATTAGGTGGCGACTCCATGATACCTCCTTGTTGCCCAACATAGACACACTTGCGATTCATCGCAAGCTGTCAACGGACCCGTAAATGCCCCGATCGCCCACGTGCGGGCGGTCCGGAAGGGTGGCGCGCGGGATCCGGCGCACGTCACAGTATGGCTTGCTGGAAGTGAGGTAAGTTGATGTTTTGATGTTATGTTTGTGATTAGGCATTGTGAAGTGGAGTTTTCTGCAGATTTTCGTGCAAGGGTTGGAATTCACGACTCTGTCGCGAGCGCGACATTGTCGCGAGGTCGCAACAAAGCCTAGTGAAAGCAGCCCTCGCACGCGTTCGAGTTTGCCTGCCGAGCCATGCAGCAGAGCCCCTGTCGCGAGCTCGACAGAGCGCTTGGCTGCCGATTGGAATTGGGCGATCCACTGTCGCGAGCGCGCTCTCGAGCGCGAGCGCGACAGATCGGGCTAGCAGCTCACCCTTGCGAGCGCGACGCCGGTCGCGAGCGTGACAGTGAGATGTGTATAGTTCCCTCGCGAGATCGCGAAGGTTGGCGTGATCGCGACTGGGGGCAAGTAGCCTCTGTCACGAGTGCGACATCCGTCACGATCGCGACACTCCCTGGCTTTCAAATTGAGTTTTCTTTTGCAATTCTAATGTTTGAATTCCGAACTTGTGATACCTTTAAGTTTATACTTGGACTATTTTATGAAGTATATTAATACAATTGGATGTATTATACATGGATAGTGTTATGAATTATATGAATGTGATATGTTAAATTATGCGCCATGATGTGAAACATGATTTGTATTACGCATGACCTGCGAGAGTCAATTTAGTGGATTATTAGGCATGCCTAATAGAGTCTATGTAAGTGTAGCTACAGCGCCCTTTGAACGATTTGGACCCTGATCAGGTCCCCGAATGGTTCCTCGCGAACCCTATTATGTGTATGTGTATGGATCTTGTTTAAGGTCCTGTTCAGTGAAATGTTTTTGAAATGTGGAAAAAGATGATGTTTCTGTTCGATTGGTACCCGTAAGGTACAATTCAGTACTCGTTATCCAATATTGTGAGTCAGCAGGTGTATGATTTGTTATGTTGTGTTTATAAGCATGCGGTTCTGATCAGTTATGATTATAGATATGTGAATTAATAAGTGCAGATTTATTGTCTCTCTGGAACACCGTGATTGGATTGCAATATCGTATAGTTGCTTATGTTAAAGATTAATGTTGTGCAACGGAAGTGTGATGGTATTGTGATTATGTACCTATGCTCTCAGTTAGTATATATGTGTTGTAGTATGATTGTGGTATGAGTAGACTCTAGTGAGTTTTGCTTAGGAATTTGTGGGCAATATGGTGTGAACAGTTAGAGTACTAGTTTCGGGACTGGTATATGGTTATTTTGGCGGGATAATTGCATGATTAAGTTGTTCTGTATCTATGCATGATGTACATTCAAAAGCCTGATTCCCCAACGTGTTCGGTAAATGTATGCATATGAGGACCTGTACTGGTATGATGATACAAGTATTAGCATATAAATATAATGATACTGACATGTAATGTATAGGTAGGTGCACGCATGTGAAGTTATATGTAGTTATGCATGAATATACTTACATATTGTATGGTGATGTTGATTTGGTTTGTGTTGCACATATAAGTATATGAATATGATTAGAAACATTTGAATGCACAGCTACTATATGTAAACATATATATTTCTCGGTAAGAACTAGGTGTGTATGAGATTTGTGTGTGTTATGCCTCGACGACCATTGTGAATGGCCGTCCATATTATTATGTTTGTTCTCCCCACTAAGCGTTATCGCTTAGCATGGGTTCTTGTTCCCGTGTAGGTGGCAGGTCTGGTCCGGTTCGAGTCTCACATCTGCAAGGGTTGGCCACATAGGAGCTAGGAGTTTTGGATTTTGTCCAGCTTCTTTATCAAGACTTTATAATTCTGTATAAAATGAGTATGTAATGGCATGTAAAGATACTTATGTAATATTCTAGACCATGTAAATATTAGTTATTGAGAACTTCCTCTATTTTATCTTCTGTCTGTAACTTCTGTTGTATGGTGGTAAACTTACACATCTAAATGTTTCTGCTTGGTTTACGTGCGTTGTGAAGTATATATGTTCAGTTTTACGTCTCAAGTTTTAAATTCTTCCATATTTTTATACGCTTTGTATCGCTTCTGTCCGGTAACACACTGACTCGTACGGCTTCCTACTCCCTCATGGATGGGTTTGCTTACGTATGGGTTGGGGTGTTACAAAAGTATTATGTTTTCTATGAATAATTGTGTACTTTTGTATGTGCCATATGTATGTGTTTGCCTTGACGGCCACTATGAGTGGTCGTCCATCTTTTGTTTTCCCCACTAAGCATTATCGCTTAGTACGGGTGTTTCATCCGTGCAGGTGTGGAAGCTGTCTGAGTTTTTGAGGAGCGAGGTCCGCAGCAATCAGAGCCAACACTTTAGAGAGATTCTTTTTGTAGCTTGACTATTGTATTTTGGGTTTTATGATGTAATCATTTTGTAATATATTAGATTTTGTAAATGTTTCAAGTATATTTCTGTACCTATGTAAAGTTGTTGTACCTTTTGCAAAGAATATTTTGTTACATAAAAAGAAATTTTCTGTTGGCCCATTTTGCTTATTATAAGTTTTAATTTATCATTTATGAATGTTTCTTTTCCGCCTTTGTTATGTTTGTATGTTTGTTTATCGGTAACACCTTTATCTATACGTGTATTCACTGTCCTTGTGGGTGAGTTCCCCTACGTATAGGTATGGGTGTTACACTTTCAAAGCAAAGTTTCAAAGTCCCCAATGATGTTGCCATTATGACGCGTTCATTTTTAGGATCCGAGAGGGTTCACGTCTAGATGTTAGATAACATGAGATATTTTGGAATCCCTACCCCAAAAGAACATTAGGGAAGTTCATCTAATCTCATAAAACCTTTATGCACCTTTTGATGTAATGGCCCGAATAACGGGTTACTAGTAATCTGTGAAATATGTAGAGTATGTAGTGCAAATTTCAGGTGAAAATATCAGTAATTGGGTCTTGAAAGACAGAAAAGAAGAAAGGTTAAACTTGCTCAGGTTAGGGAAGCCCCTGATGGGTGACTTCCCGAGAACTCGAAAGTGAAAAATATTTTATTGAACTATTGGAAAGTACAAGTTATAAGGAGTCTGGTGGTATAATTTGAAGTGAAAATAAGGTCAAATAGGCCCCCAAAAGTCAAACTGAAGAAAAGTCTCTGGTTCGATTCAAATAGTAATAAGGTTTGATCGAGATTTGATCGAGGCTTTAAAAATAGTAAACGACCTCCAAAAAGTTATCTAAAAGCATACATAGACTCAAAATAGTGTGTAAAACAATTTGGTGATGAAAAAGTGATTTTATGGTGACACTGAAAAATTGATGAATCGAACTGGTTCAATTGAATCAGACTGGATAAGGACCCTAAATGAGATAGAATGAAGGTTAAATAAGCTATTAAGAGTAAAATGGAAGTTAAGGATGAAAAGTGAACTGAACCGGTTCAACCAGTGAACTGGACCGATCGGACCAGTTGACTTTGGTTTGACTAGTTTGAACAAATTTTGACCAGACTCTAAATGGAGTTATGGGCCTTGGAAAAATTATTTGAAAGCATGGATTTTCTTGAAATATTATGGAGAATTAAATGGTAATGAAAAATAAATTTTACGGTGAGACAGAAAATTGAGTCATCGGACCCTCCAATTGAGCTGAAATTTTACGTGAAGGCTAAATTATATATTTTAAGAATTATGAAATTTATTTTGGGAAGAATTGAGCTTGAAAAGTGAGAGAAATTATTTTTGGTTGGAAAATGGGCTTAAATTACCTAAATGGGCTTTTGGTTTGGCCCATGATTTGGCCCATTAGGAAAGGCTATATAAAGGCTGGAATATCATATTTCTCTAGAGAAATCCCTAGAATTCCAGTAGCTCCCCTCCTCCTCCATAAGGCATAATTGTTCATCTTGATTTTTCCTCCATTTTCTTCAATTCTCTCTTCATCTCTCCCAAAATCCATGCCTCCTAAGCAAAGTTTAGCCTCTTTAGAATCTGATGGTGGTGATTAGAGTTCATTTAAAGTGGGAGAAAATAAGTGAAAGAGTTTATGTATCAAATTGAGGTATGTGAAGTTGATATTTTAAATTGGTTTAAAGGTTCCAATAAGTATTTGAGGATATGTGCATGATGTTTATGTAAATATATTACATAAAGGAAGAAAATTTATGGTGATTTCTTTGGATTGTATATTCGGCCACTTAAGGATTTCAAAGGAGATGGTGTTATTCCTTAGAGAAAAGCTAAGAAAGGGAAGATCTAAGTGTGGAGAGCATGAATATAAGGTTAGTGGATACAATATCCTCCTTTTTCATGTTAAAAGTATGATTTTAAGTTATGTTTAAACATAAAGTGTGAGAAATATGCATGTTTAATTGAAATAACTTGATATCCATGCTTAGGGATGTTAAAAATGATGATGTGAATGTTTAAAATTAGAAAAAAGCTCGTATGATGGATCCCTACTTAGGCCGAATGGTATATCACATGATTTTGATGTGTTTTGATGATGTTTATGGCATGTTTATGATGTATATATGATGTTTGGCATGTGATTTAAATGATGGTATGTGATAGAGCATGAAAAAGTTTCATGATGCATGATGTATACATGAGGCCGAATGGTTAACACATGGAAAGGCATGATTTTTAAGTGTTTTGATGTGATTTCATGGCATGACTATGTTGTTTGACATGTGATCTACCTAATGGTATGTATTAGAGCATGTAAAAATGTCATAATGTATGGTATCCATGTATGACCGAATGGTTACCATGTGTAAAGGCATGATTTTGATGTGTTTTAATGGAAATTAATGGCATGGCTATGTTATTCAACGTGTAAATGACATAAAGAAATGTTAAAGTTGAAGAAAATAATTAATGGTGAAAAGTTAACATGTTAGCCGAATGATGTGCATGTGTGTTTACATGTGTACCATGATGATAACATGAGAATTATGCCATGTGATGGTATGATGATGATAATCACATGTATGATGATTGAATTGTATGAAAAAGAATGGAATAGAATGATGAAATGCCATGAAAAGTATGATTGGTAACTTAAAAATGTGAAAAGTGGAATTTTGATGCCCTATGTAGTAATCTGGTAGTCAAGTCTAGTTCAGAATAAGATGGCTAGCCATAGGGACATAAGACCGCGGGTGTGAGCATGACATCTCACTTATTATAGACCAATGACGGTCCTATTATGTATATTATTCTATCTTAATACAATATTGATCTGTATTTTTGTTATCTGTATCATAGGGGTGGTCCCACGGAGTCCCTCTATTCTGTATTGAATCTATAGGGGTGGTGTGACGCGCGCCGAACCCCGCGTCCTCCCGGAAGCCCGCTTCAGGGCGATCGGGAAAGGTTCATAAAACTTGTAAGGTATTTACAAGTGCGTCTATTTTGGGCAACAATGAGGTTTCTTGGAGTCGCCACCCAATAGAACATTGGGAAGGGTCGTCTAGCCTTATCGAGCCTAAGACGTCGCATACATATCCATCTTGAGCTAGCCAGAGGGATCTTGGAGGCCTCATCCTCTACTCCCCTAGAGCCTAGGATTGTGTATTTAAGCCTTTTGGTGAGACTCAAGAGGTGTCTTGGAAGTCCTAGACCTCTCGCCTCTTGAGCCCCAAAGACCAGAGTGAGTTCGGGACTTCTCATTTATTTATACCTTGATCAATATTATAATTAAGATTTGAATTTATTGTTTCACCAACTTCCCACACGATGTAATTTAAATTAAAGGCACAATCATTCATATCAAACGCGATAAATGGAAGATAAATCCAAAAGATGAAACATTCAAAATTACAATAACACTAGGAGCGGAATACAACTCTCATTTGTAAAAAATGCAATACATGCATAAAACGGGATATTCATTGGAATGAGGACTTTGGTCGTACCATACATATTTATTACAAAAATGGTTTTTATGAAGTGTCGATTTTATTGGCTGAAATGGGACATTGGTCCACCGTTTTTGGGAAAATATCCAGGTTTAATTGTTAAAAAGCTTTTGGTCCTTTTTACCTTAACAACATTAAAACCATTTTTATAACAACATAAATAAAAGGTAAGGGTAGAAAAATGAACCCGAATCGAGATCCTCAGGATGGCACAACCAACATCTCTCACAACTCCAACTTTCAATGGTCAGAAAAGAACTCACAAGGATAAACATGTTAGCAAAAACGTGAAAAAATAAAAATGAGAAAATTCGGACAGAAACAAGTCTAGAGATTGGATTTGATGAGATAAAAAATGAGAATTTCGCCTAGGGACGGCTATCTGGATCGTGCCAGCGGCCGTCCCTAGTGAGGGAAAAAACAAATTAAAGAACCTCTTAAATCTTTTGTGGAAAAGAATATGAAGTGTATATAGAAATTAATGTAAATCAAATTAAATTATACAAATGTTAATCCAGAATGTTTACCCTCGGATTTTACCTTTTAGGGTGGATGTCGAATGATTTTGTCCCCGTGTGCTTTGCAAGGATCAAAAGAAGAATCAGATCAAAGAAAGAAAATTTATGTTATTCTTTCCTTGAAATTTTGATAGCGATCGTGTGTTCGAATTAGTTATATTGATGGAAACGACTGAACTTCGCCACCTCAATTTGACTTAATTTGTAAGAAAAAGAATTGAGGAAATCAATTAATTAAAAGAAGTTTTTATCAAAATAAAACTCTACAGATGAATAGCGATTTATAAACTTTTTGCGTGATCTGCTCACAGAAAAACCTTTTTCTAAAAAGCAATTTTTTTCTAAAAAAACATATTTGATAGCTTTTTAAATAAAACTCTCTTTTTCCAAATTTCCTCCAATTTTTTCTAACCCCTAAAACTGAAATTTGATTCTTTATTTATAGGGTTTTATGAGATAATTAAGATAAACCTCTATCTAAAGTTTGAATTTTAAAAGGACTTTAAAATTCAAGTTTTAGATAAGTTCTATCCCCCTTTTGAAAAGAACAGAGATCAAATTTTATCCAATCTCGAGTGATCCGGTCAGTTACCGTACCGACGGGCTTCCCTGCGCCTACCGACGGCCGTCCCTACTAGGGGCAAATGCGGGAGACTGACTAGGGATAGGGCCTGAACTAGGGCCGGGCGTCCCTACATCGCCACCTGTTCGTCCCCACTACACCTAGAGACGGGTATCTCCCCAAGTAGAGACGGGCGTCCCTACACAGAAGGAATGCCCGTCTGTGAAGCAGAACTCCCATTTTTACCCAAATTCTGTAAAATTTATCCAACTCTTTCAAAACTCCATGCTATAGAAAAAGATTTTAATCCTTGCGAGACCAAAAGACAAAAACCTCCAAATTTCATTCCCTTACTCGGAAATCGACATTGATTTCTTCATCGGGTAACTCTGATCTGGACTGCCTCGAGACCCGGTGTCTACAGTTGCCCCAAATTTTGGGGAAACTAGCGCACTAGTGCCTAGATGAGCCAAAATTCAGGGAAGAAAGGAAAGAGACGCATACCTGAGGCAGTCCTTACCTTTTTGCCGGGGAAGCGGCAATGTGTCTAGTCGGTTCTGGACTTATAAAACGCGGGGTTTGCACCGAGTCTTCTTTGGACTATACAAAGTGCGATAATTGCTCTCCTGAGCTGCACCGAGTCTTCTTCGGACTGTACAAAGTGCGATTATTGCTCTCCTGAGCTGCACCGAGTCTTCTTCGGACTGTACGAAGTGCTATATTTGCTCTCCTGAGCTGCACCGAGTCTTCTTCGGACTGTACAAAGTGCTAGAATTGCTCTCTTGAGCTGCACCGAGTCTTCTTCGGACTGTACAAAGTGCTAGAATTGCTCTCCTGAGCTGCACCGAGTCTTCTTCGGATTGTACAAAGTGCGATTATGGCTCTCCTGAGCTGGGCGTTCTTTTGAACTAGGTGTCTTAATTTGGCGGCCTCATCGTGCCCCCTAAGTGCAATTCTGATATTTTGATTTCCTGTGATCCCGAAGGAGATGATGTTTGATTCGTTTATTCTTCCTTTTGACTGCGGGTCGATTTTGAATCGGTGTAAGACCATGTTCCTGTATTGTAAAAGACTTTTGTTAATTCTTACGCCAAGTACCTTGATTAGTAGAGTTATGAACATCTTATATCTCTCTTTATTATTCATCATCTTATTTCCATGTGATCAATTCCTCTTTTCTTTTTTTTTTTAAATTTTCTTTTAAGAAATCATGAAGAAATAACATGCAAATTTAACAAGTTGATCCAAATTTTCCCATTAAAAGGTTAAATTTTGTACAATATACAGATGTGATTACAAAAAGTATAAACACAAAACTAGAAGAACTCCCTGAACAATCTATAATGGCGCATAATCTGAGTGCTCCTCTGGGTCATCATCATCGTCCGATATATGAACTGGCTGGTCTAGTGCTGGAGCGGCGGAGGGCCCTGCATCTGAGGCAGATGGCTGGCTAGGAGGGGCTGACGGTCCGGCCTGCTGAGTAGCCCAATCCCTGGCTACCTGCTGGTATCTGGGAGGTACAGCCACTGGTACCGATAACGGCTATGCTCCTGCTGAGTCCTGCTGCTGGAACTGGACCTGGGCATATCCATCGAGAAACGGCTGTGCACAGACCGTCATGAACTGGAGTGTACTGGTAACAACCCCCCTAACTCTCTGAAAGCATCGCCCAGGCGGAGGGTCTGATCTGTGGAGGTGGTCCTCATACTCCTCAGCCTATCCTCAGTCTGCTCTCTAAACTCTCGCAGGGACTGGGCGATGGGAGGTATGGCACCCTCTAGGACCTGAATCCTGAATTTGATAGCCTCAACTGACTCATCCACCATCTGTACAGATGCGTCTATCCTCTGGGTTGCCTCACTCTGGGAGGCCCTCATCTCCTGCCTCAGCTGACCCACGAGTCTCTCCTGCTCCTGCCTCAAATGATCAATAAGCCTCCCCTGGTCCTGGATGATCCCCTGCTGCTGATCCAGCCGATCTAATATATCTCGCTCTCCGAGCTGTCTGAGAAGGGCCCTATCTCTCTCCTCCTGTCTATGCTCCAAAGATGTGAACATAAAAGTCAATAGGGTAGTAAAATCTGGTTGCGCTGGGAAAGCTGATGACGAGGATGGAGGGGGAGCTGAATCTGGTGTCGGCTCAGGTGGTGGAGCTGTAGAGGTAGATGCTCCCAGATCCCCCACTCTAGCATATGGGCTAAACCTCTCAGGCGCTCGGGGAGCTGTCCACTGTACTCTCGATGATGGAGGCATAGGACTCTGTACTCTCTGTCTTGGAGGAGTAGCCAGCAACTCATCCTTAGTAAACTCGATCCCCATATCAAAAGGTGTACCCGGCTGCTCCTCATGCTGCGGCTGCGGAGGCTGACCATCTGGATGCTCTGGTTGTCGGGGAGGCTGGTCCTCCTGATGCTGAGGGTGCTCGGGAGGCTGGTCCTGAGCCTGCTCTGGCTGATCCTGAGCCTGCTCCTCTACTGGCTCTAACGAGGGCAAGCTAAATGCGCTTCTAGTTTTGTGCACAGTGCGAAGCCTGTACGCCTCGGGGTGGCTCGATATCGGTAGTGTCATGGCCATCGTCATAGCAACTGGAGCGTCCACATAAATACTCTCATCCAAAGGGCACCCCAGAATATTTGGACGAACACCCAAACTCAAAAGCAATCTGGTAATGACCCCCCAGACATACACTACTGGGGCTGCCCCCCTGGATACCCTCACCAGGTTGACCAAAATCTCATGGCTGATATTGAGACTCTGACCTGCCATCATGGCCCATAAACTCCAGATCTCTGCGGCATTGAGGGAACCTGGGTTACCAGCTCGTCCCAAATATGAGCTAAACAATACTCGATGAAGATATCGCAGAGCCTGTGTTAAAAGTACTATACTCTTCGCCGTATCATGATCGTACGACACTCCTGGTAAGGCTATAACCGCCCAATGCCGACGTCTCACTGATCTCTGGGGTGCTATGACATCCTGCCCGAATGGGAGCCCCATGGCCTCTGTAAACCGTTGACGGGTGATGCTGAAATGGTGGCCCTCAATCCAAAACTGGATGACACCCTCCTCCGTGTCAGATCTCTGATATCCGCCATAGTGTAAAGTGGCGAGGAACTGTCGTACCACCTCCGGGTGAGTCTGGAAAGCAGGTGTCAAAAACTCTATCCAACCTGCGCCTGCCATCAGTATGTCCACCTCATCCGCCATCCCCAGAGCCTCGAGGAACGGCCTAGAAATGAAGCGGCTAGCTCGGAACTATACCTGAACCAGTGCTGCATATCTCTGTCTAGCCTCATTGCTCATCCAACCCGAGGCCTCAGGCTCGGGCTGATCATGTGGAGCGTATCATCGTGGTGGCATCCTGTGAATAAGACAAATAGTTAATTTGATATTGTGGGTATGAACAGACCTTATGGTAGAAATTTAGGTGGCATTCTGCCTGGGTATGTCTAAACCAAAAAGATTTCAAAAAATTTGGGCAGCACCCCGGCAAGGGTGTACCCAACCTCCTGCATGAAAAGATAAAAAGAAGGGACAGGCCTCAAGCCCCAAGCAACAATATAATATTTACATTTGCTAAAAAAAACTGGCAGCACCCCGGCAAGGTTGTGCCCAAGCTCTTGCATAATGAAGAAGAAATAGAACGGAACGGGTCTCAGACCCCAAATAACAATGCAATATAATCACCTTTGCTTTCTAGTTCTCAAATTATTTGCTTCAAAATATATGAATTCCTAAGGCCGTATTTATACTCTAAACACTAATTATTCCTTGAACAGCATACGTTCGTGCACTCTTTATTTATTAAAACAAACTTCATCCCATTAACTTATCTACAGTGTCAATCAGGATTAAACAGGCCACTAATTCCATTAATTCAAAAGAAAAAGAAATCCCCTCGCTCATAATAATAATAAAACAAAGAAAAAAAATGGGAGTATTTTACTCACCTGGAAGTCGAGACCCACTGAAGAAGTCAAAACACTGAAAACTGTTGCGAAAAAATGCAATTTGAAAAGACAAAAATGAAAAAGGACAGTTGGAAACAAAGGAAAAGGCGTCGGTGTGAAGAAGAAGGAAAAGAAAACGATTTCCCGTCGGTACTTGCGTCCCTATATAGATTTTAAGTACCGACGGGCTTTCCGCCCATACAACGACAGACAGGCATTCCGTCGGTCTATCCAGATTCCCTCATTAATTACCTAATTAATGCGCGTGATATGCAGAATGCACGATTCGCTAGGTGGACAAGTACAGACGGGTTCGCCATCTGAATATAGGGATGGGTTAGCCGTCTGTCAGCCAAATCTATAAAATTCAACCATTTTTCTTGAATTTCGTGCCCCTTTCTTATTTTAGCTCCAAAATAGGCTCTTTTCTCTAGTTTTTTCCTTTTTTCTCTTGGCAACTGTGGCTTTAGCTATCAAGACATGAATACTCCCTTCCTTTCCAAGATGCACCATATCTTAGATGATGCTCAAATTTGGGAACACAGTACTCTTGCCCCCCTTTCTGGACTGAGGTTTTTACGGAGAGTCAAGGTAGACTACACCCTTCTTTTGGCTGCAACCCACTTCTGGGATCCTCGTTTTCATGTTTTCAGGTTCACCTATCAGGAATTATGCCCCTTGCCCGAAGAATTTGCTGCTATCATCGGAATTTGGTATCCACCTAGTGCTTCGCCTTGCGTACCTCGCTGTGGTTTGATCCAAATCCGGGATATTGCTTTGTCCTTAAGTGTAGCTCCTTCTGACAGTTCTCGTCTAGTTCCTCAGGGCTCAGTATTTTCCTTAGAACCTCTGATTGAAGCAATGGATGAATTCTCCAACATCCCCTCATACAGCGTAAGTGTCATCTTCCTCTTCTGCCAGATGAAGTATCTAGTCGTGACTTCAGAGGAGCTGCTCGGAGACCCTTGTCTGTTTGGAATTCTGGATGACTTTCATCGCGGGCTCACACCTTTCCCCCTCATTCTACCTGAGACTATCTTGGGTTTGGACTCTGTTCATGTCAGGTCTACCACTTTATTCTCTAGGAGCCCCTTATTACTCTAGGTACGTCATTGTTTTAAAAGGTAGTGCGTCCCTTGTGGATTTTCACACTAGCTTTTCTTAGCGGGAAGTGCGTCCTTTCGGATTTTCACACAGCCCTATGCCTAATTTATGCCTGAAGTAAATCCAACTTACTCGAGCGGCTTATCTTTGCCTTTTATTTTATTCTCTTTGGCTTTTATTTTCTTTGTCTTTCTTTGTTTCCCCTATCAGATTTGGTTGCAGGAGAAATTAAAGCTTTTGTCAGAGCCACCTCCAAGAGTCATCAATCGTTACTCTGCGAAGTGTTTCCTCCCTCGACGTCATCTGCATTTACTTGGGACTCCTGATGAGTGCATTACCAGATTCAGTGAGATATCTGACGATGATATTAGCTTTACGCACGCTTGGCTTCCCTTGTCCGGTGCAGTTATTGATGGGTCTTCAGGATGTGTTCCCTTATGCGGGCTCCGTGAGGCGACTTTCTACATCATGGCTCGTTGCTCCCGTCAACTCGGAGTGACTCAGGATGTGGTGAGACTCCCTCTATCCTTTCGAGGTGGAGTCCTTTCTGCGGCCTTTGCCTCCCGCTATCATGAGCTTTGGAGCCGACTTCCATTGAAAACCGTCATACCTTTGTTCGGGAACCATTCTACCATCTCTACCAGGGCGTACAAGAGGTGGATACTTAGCCCGGCGGCTGATAACCGAACTCGGCGACTGAGGTATTTAGCCAGCGAGGGTAGTAGTAGGGCATAGTTTAGCTTGACATGCATTTTGAGTAGTATGTTTCTTTTTAAAGCAGAATTGGACAATAATGTAAATGAATAAATCAAACTTATTTCATTTCACAAATTTGTGCACATTTCAGTACGACTTCAGCATACATGATTGCTTTTTGACATTAATTCAATTATGCAAGACTACATTCATTCATGGAACTAAATCTTGACAGCATCAAACTCCTATCTCCAATCAGCCCTCTCAGGTTTTCATGATTGGATATTTTCTCTCAAGCCTATAATTTTTGCCCAGGATGCCTTTTTTCGATTTTCACCCTGACGAGGCGCCCGATTTTAGCAGGGCCGCCTTTTTTCGATTTTCGACCCGCGGGGCTTTTATTCTCTTCTTTTGATTTTGGTCTTTAGCCATGGAACCTTTTGAGTCTGTCGATATTGACCGGTTCCCTGAATTCATTACCATCGCTATCCGATAAGATTGCAGCTCCTTTTGATAATAGCTTCTTGAGGATATATGGTCCTTCCCAAGTTGGTCTAAATTTTCCTCTGATATCTGGTACTCCTGGTCTCATCTGTTTGAACACCAAATCCCCCTCCTTCAGCGGATGCTTTTTCACCTTTTTCCCAAATGATCTGGCCAGCCTTTTCTGATAGATTTGATTATGATAGTAAGCTTTCATCCTGCTCTCATCTAATAAGTTCAAATGCTGTAACTTCTCTTGCATCCATTCGGCCTCCGAAATCTGAGCTTCCATGACTACTCTCAGTGATTTGAGCTCTACCTCAACCGACAGCACTGCCTCTGTTCCATAAACCAAAGAATATGGAGTAACGCCTGTAGACGTCCTTACCGTCGTTCTGTAACCCCACAATGCAAAGGGAAGCTTCTCTGCCCAGTCTTTGTAGGTTTGGACCATCTTGGCTAGGATTCTCTTCACATTCTTATTGGCGGCCTCTACTGCCCTGTTAGCTTGTGGTCGATAGGGGGAGGATTTGTGGTGCTCGATCCCGTTCTTCTCAAGAACCTTTCTGGTTTCCCCCATGAATTGCACCCCGTTATCAGACACTATGTGATGTGGGAGGCCATATCTGCATATCAGATTTCTTTCAATGAACCTGGCCATATCTCTTGCGTCGATCTTCTTAAAGGACTCCGCCTCCACCCATTTTGTAAAATAGTCGATTGCGACTATTATATATCTGTGTCCGTTGGATGCCGTAGGGCGGATTTCTCCAATAATATCTATTCCCCAAGCAGCGAATGGCCAAGGTGACGTTAGGCTGTGTAGCTCTGACGCTGGCAAATGCCTTAAGTTTGCGTATTGCTGACACAGTTGGCACTGCTTCACGTACTTTGAGCAATCGTTATCCATCGTAAGCCAGTAGAAGCCTTGCCTCATGATCTTTTTGGCTAATGTCAGCCCATTCATATGGGCTCTGCATATTTTGGCGTGTGTTTCTTCCATTACCCTCCTGGCTTCTTTTTCGTCCAAACACCTCAATTGGATACCATCAGCTTATCGTTTGTACATTATCCCATTTATACAAATAAACTAGGTAGACAGCTTGCGAATCATCCTTTGATCCTTTTCGGTAGCCTCCTCTGCAAATGTCGCATTCTCTAGGTAATTCATAATGTCATGATACCATGGCTTTCCATCCGCCACTTCTACTTCAATAACTGATCTTGATTCGAAGCTAGGTCTCTCAGAACTATAGATTAAGACTGGCTTCATGTGCACCCCTTCAGGGTTGTCCCACATTGATACTAGCGTAGCGAGCGCATCGGCTAACTGATTTTCATCCCTGGGAATGAAATGGAATGTGCATACTTCGAATTGACTGTTCAGGTCTCTCAAGTGCCGGATATATGGCATTAGCCTCTCTTCTTTCACGGCCCATTCACCTCAGATTTGATTGACCACCAAGGAAGAATCAACAAACACTTCCACATTCTTCGCTCCTAAAGCTATTAACGCCTCCAATCCAAAAACACATGCTTCGTATTCAGCTTCGTTATTGGTAGCCTTGAATCTCAACTTTTTCGCCAAGGGAAGCTTTTCATCATCCGGGGTTATCAGAATGACTCCTACTCCTGCCCCTTTGTTATTTACAGTTCCGTCAAAGTGTAATTTCCAACCTTGAATCTCGATAGCTACCACATCCTCATCTGGAAAGTTAAACTCGTATGAGTCTCCTTGGATTGGGTGTTCTGCTAGAAATTCTGCCACTGCACGCCCTTTGATGGTCTTCCGGGTGAGATACTCCACATCAAATTCTTGAAGTAACAGCAACCACCTACCCATTTTCCCAAGCAAAGATGGGGCCTCTTGCAAATATCTCAGGGGATTATGCCTCACGACTGCCTGCACTTTATAAGGATGAAAGTAATGTCGCAATTTCTTAGAAGCCCAGATTACTTCAAGGCAAATCTTTTCAACCTCTATGTATTTGACTTCATAGGCTAAGAATTTCTTGCTGAGGTAATAAACAACAAATTCCACTCCAAAATAATCCTCTTGGGCCATCATAGCACCTACAGAACTGTCTTCTATGGCCAGGTATAGGATCAGTGGCTTGACTGGCCATGGTGGTCTCAGTACCAGTGGATTCAATAAATATTCTCTGACAGAATCAAAAGCCTTTTGACAACTCTCGTTCCATAATACTGGTTGATCTTTTCGGAGTAGTTTAAAGATTGGCTCACAGATCGAAGTAAGCTTAGCGATAAATCTACTGATGTATTGCAACTTGCCCAGAAAGCTTCTTACATCCTTCTCCTTCTGCGGTATCGGCATTTCTCTGATGGCCTTAACCTTATCCGGGTCAATCTCAATCCCCCTTTTACTAACTATGTGTCCTAAGAGCTTCCCTGAGGGAACGCCAAAGATACACCTTTTAGGATTTAACCGCAAGTTGTACTTGTCTATCCTTCGGAAGAACTTTTCCAGGGCTTCAAAATGGCCTTCTATAGTGGCTGACTTGATCATCATATCGTCCACGTATACCTCTACTTCTTTATGGATCAATTCATCCAATATCTTCGTTGCCATCCTCTGATAAGTGGCCCCTGCATTTTTCAGGCCAAAAGGCATCACACGATAAGCATAAGTCCCCCACTCTGTGATAAAGGCCGTCTTGATCCGATCAATTATTTCATTGAGAATTTGATTGTAGCCCGCGTAACCATCTCCGAAGCTTTACATCTCACAAGCAGCGGCACTGTCTATTAGTACGTCTATATGAGGCAATGGAAAATCATCTTTTGGACAGGCCTTATTCAGATCCCGATAATCCACGCATATTCTTACTTTGCCATTCTTTTTAGCTACAGGGACAACATTGGCCAACCATGTTGGGTATTGCACCTCGACTAGAAACTTGGCTTTGATTTGCTGGCGAATCTCTTCTTTCACTTTCTCCGCCAACTCCGGCCTAAGCCTTCTCAACTTCTGCTTAACAGGTTTATGGTCTGGATAGGTGGGGATAGCATGCTCTGTGACTTTTCGATCGATTCCTGGCATATCTTCTGTAACACCCCTTACCCGTACTTAGGCGATCCCATCCGATAAGGAGTGAGATGCCGTAAGAGTAAAGGTGCCACCACGCAGATACAGAATATACATACATTCATACATAAACATACATACCAAAATACAGGGTAAATTAAAACTTTAAAGAAACAAAAGATGAACATACATTAACTCACATACATACATATAATCACTCAGCGGAAGCATAAGGCAAACGATAAAACTGAGGAATAACTGAAAACTTAATTACAATAATATCCTTTACATAACCAAATACATAAGAAAAAGGCTACAAAATTACAGAATCCGAAATACAGAAGCTGAACAAAATAATAAAACACTACGGCTCCTATGTGGCCGACCTTGCAGATGCACGACTCGAACCGAACCCAACCTGCCACCTGCACGGGAAAAGAGCCCGTGCTAAGCGATAAACGCTTAGTGGGGAGAACACACAAGCAAGATGGACGGCCATTCACAATGGTCGCCAGAACAAATTACATACACAAATAGCATATACAAATAATCACAACAGATGGATAAATAAGCCTGCATAGGAAAGCCATGCATTCGGAAGTTCATATACACATACGACTATCATGCCAAGGGCTCATGCACTTAACGGAAAACCCATTCACATGCAATACAGTTATCAGGCAATACGCACCCAATTATCATGCCGAGAACGCTAGTTAACTAAACATACTTCTATCATGCCTTGAAATGTAAATACATGCCCACATGCTGAAATCACTACAATAGGAAAACTAGAGAGAGGAGGTACGTAACATAACACAATATATATATATATATATATATATATATATATATATATATATTCTAAGGTCAAGAGCACATTAGCTACGGATCTTGATTCATATAAATCACTATAACCGCCAAAAGTACAAAATCACGTTTGTGCACATACTTACTAATCATAGCATTCAAAATAGACATAACTAATCGAACTCATGTCATTCAAAAGATCATGGTCACAGTTACACACATCTGAATTCCCGTATCTATATTCACAATCGTTAGCATACCATACATTCACAATATGTTATGCATATACCCATATGTGTAGATCATTATGTCCAATTCACATGTTTAGGTCACACTTAACCCATTCAGAGATTCATAATCACATGCGGATACATAACTGATTCACGTGTCCAGAATCATGCTTAATCGAATATCACATTCTCTTGTTCATATTAGGCAAAACAAACAAAATACCTGCTGACTCAAAATAGTGGATAACGAGTATACAGAAAGTACTTTACGGGTACAAGCCGATTACGGAAAGTACCTTACGGGTACAAATCGAAAACCATTTAAATTTCCATTCACAAACATTTTTCTTTCGGAAGGATCTTAAACAAGATCCAAATACATTAAAGGGGTTCGCGAGGAACCAAACGGGGACCTGATCGGGGTCCAAACGATAACGGAAGCTGCAGCGGAAGACTCTTTTAGGCATGCCTAACTATCCACTAGACTGACTCTCGCAGGTCAAGCATAATACAAATCATATTTCAAATCACCTAATTTATATCATTATACATAATCAACAATAGGTGAGACGTATGAATAAGTTCATAAAGTCAATCATGTAGCATACAATTTACACTTAAGCATAACATAATAATCTTAGAGAGGGATCATAAGTATAGATACGCATAATATATCCAATTATATTGACATACTTTATAAAATAGTCAAAGTATAAACCTAAAGGCATCACAAGTTCGGAATTCAAACATTGGAAGTACCAAAGAAAACTTATTCAGCACAACACATTTATCGCGCTCGCGATGCCTGTCGCGCTCGCGACAGAGACCATAGTCTCTTCGCTGCGCGCGCGCGACAGACTTCGCGATCGCGGGAAGGAGAGAAGGGCCCAGCTCTGTCGCGCTCGCGATGTTGTCACGATCGCGACAGAAGGCAAGCATTGCTATCGCGAGGTCGCGACAAGTCACGTGCTCGCGATAGCACAGGCCAACAACATGCTCTGTCGCGCTCGCGACAGAGAGCACACAAGTTATTACTATCGCGGGCTCGCGACAGCGTCGCGGGCTCGCGATGGCACAGCAATAGGATCACCGATCTCTATCGCGCTCGCGACAGTGTCGCGATCGCGACAGAGTCATGATTCCAAAAATCTACAGAATTCTGCAGAATCTTTCCTTCCTCAAACTCACCCACAAACACACGAAACATATCCAAAGGTCTCTTACCTCATCTCCAGCAAGCCACACATCATTGATAATATAAACATAACATTTGTATCAATAACTTCAATAAAACATGCCACTAACAATATCCATTTACACAATCTATAATATTAATACAAATCGTCCTTCAACGCAATCAAGTTCAGTAGCTCACATTCAAGGCTTCATTAATCATCTAAATCAAACCCATAACATTTAAACTATTCTGAACATCAAAAATACCATGATTCCATTCTCAAACATTAATCCTATCTCCAAACTCTAAACAAGAAATGACTAAGTTTTAGACAGTTACATCGAAGTTCGGATGCACCTCGAAAGCAAAACGTACCCAAAATACTCGACCTAAAGAAGGGGAAGGAAAGGCAAGTACCCCAACCCAACCAAGGGGTCAAAATGAAGAATAAAAGCTTAAAAACACATTTTTCTGTCGCGAGGTCGCGACACTGTCGCGATCGCGACAGAGGCTCACCCCTGAAGCCAAACGAGACTGCCTAACGAGCCCAAATCGTATTGCCTAAACCGACCTCTAAACCTCATTTTTAGCCAAAACTTTCTTCTTAACAAATGTTCCCTAGGATGTTAAAATTCCAATGCAACACATTTCAGGTCAAAAGGACATCTATAACTCCAGATATGATCTCCACAACCCAGACTGTTCAAATAACCCGACCCAAACAGGAACACTACGAGTTTGGTCAATTTTATGGATCTTAGAGCAAGAATTAGCCAAAGTCTATTTCTAGTACATTTAAAGAAATAGAAGTCGTGGTTCTAATGGCTCAAGAATCACACGATTTGGAGGTCTAGAACTCTACTTATGAGAAAATCAATACACAGGGGTACAATAAAAACGGGACAGAGTTGCAAAGACTCAAACATTGCAAAGCCAATCCTCACATAATTTCATCTCAATCAATAACATGGATTACCAACACATGTAAATAAATTAAACCATGCATATACACATACTAAATCACTCAAATTTCAGAAATCAAACTTTACAAACACATACTTGATCCTAGAAAGAGAAAAGAGCAGAGACAAAAATCTAAAACTTCAAATCCAAATCACAACCACAATTAAAGCTCCCAAACCTCTTGTAGACCAAAACCCAGCTGATCTTCACTCTTGAACCTTCTCTTTTCCTTTAATCTTCCTCTTGGTACACAAAGCTTGTACAAACCCAACCAAGAACACATAAATCAAACCAAACTCAAACATCCAAAACCAGAATTCTAAGAACAAACAAAGATGGAGAAACCCAAACTCAAACACAAACACTTACCTCAAAATCCTTCAAAACTCAACCCTAGATCAAAGAGGGAAGAAAATCCCACAAGCAAAACTTGAGAGAGAGGGCGTGAGAAGAGAGAAGGCAAAACACAAATGGCTTCTACGGGAAGCTACAATTCCCTTCCCTCTCTCCACTTCTTCAATTCCTCATTCAATGCTCCCACCAACCATTGCCACATGGCAAGCTCCTATTGGGCCACAAAACCCACTCACTTGACTTTCCACTCTAAGCACCATACACCATCCACACACTAAAGATCTCTCACTTAAATATCTTAAGGCACTAAACCTCTCTCACACCAAATCATTCCTTAAAACCCACTTACATCCATGGCACCATACATACAACCTACACTATAAAACCCCTTAATCCACTTATATCCTACTTCCATACGCTACAAGCACACTCTAACATTTCCCTTTACAACCTTAATTAATTACTTTGCCATAAAATCCTTATTATCAAATTTTTTTCTCAAGCATAAATTACTGAAATACCCTTAAATTCCCGAGTTAACGCGCCAATTCCGACCAGGCCTAATTTGGGGTGTGACAACTCTTCCCTCCTAAAAGAATTTCGTCCTCGAAATTCACAAACATCGGAAAGATTCACAACCCAACGATCCAAGTTGCCATCAAACTCAAACACTTCACTTCCAACTACCCGCTTGCTTATACTTATCCTCATTGCTATACTCTTAAATCACTTTCTTACATCCGAATCAAACACGTTCAGCCAAATAATCCTTACTCAACTGTACATTAGAAACCAAAGCACAAACACTTCACGCAAAAACCACCCGTCATTCGCCGATACTTCAAAGATGTCCATACAAGATCATATCACCTTCACTCGCACAAAATTCCGAAATACTCTTTCTACTCCACTTAAATCAAACACAGAACACTTTCCTTAACAGCTGCTATGGTTACCATCACCACTCTTAACCTTAATACCAAATACTCCATGTACATCCTGTCAGCTTTCCCTCAGTTAAAACATATATGCAATGCTTCTCATGTATGGTCAAAGGGATGATGATGTAATGAAAGTGAAATGACTCATGTATGCAGAGTGATGTAATTGATGCTATAATGATGCACTTTGTCCCATCCCTATGAGTTAATATGCTTTCATTCAAAAACTTTTTCTGGAGATAGCTGACAGGTATACCGAGTACTACTAAATCCTTACAAAATCCAAAGGCTCTTACACTAACGTCCTATCATCGGAAGCAGGACCAGAACCTTCAACCAAAGGATACTCAGAAACACTCTAGTCAGCACTAACTGGGTTCACACATTCCGATGTCTCGCCCACATTCTCACTAGGATCAGACTCCATCTAAACATGACACAAGACTCGACACATCTGCATTAGGCCACGACACACACCGACTCACATTCAAAGACATGACATATAACAAACAACACACCCAGAACCGCCAAACCGGCGCTCTGATACCACAACTTGTAACACCCCTTACCCGTACTTAGGCGATCCCATCCGATAAGGAGTGAGATGCCGTAAGAGTAAAGGTGCCACCACGCAGATACAGAATATACATACATTCATACATAAACATACATACCAAAATACAGGGTAAATTAAAACTTTAAAGAAACAAAAGCTGAACATACATTAACTCACATACATACATATAATCACTCAGCGGAAGCATAAGGCAAACGATAAAACTGAGGAATAACTGAAAACTTAATTACAATAATATCCTTTACATAACCAAATACATAAGAAAAAGGCTACAAAATTACAGAATCCGAAATACAGAAGCTGAACAAAATAATAAAACACTACGGCTCCTATGTGGCCGACCTTGCAGATGCACGACTCGAACCGAACCCAACCTGCCACCTGCACGGGAAAAGAGCCCGTGCTAAGCGATAAACGCTTAGTGGGGAGAACACACAAGCAAGATGGACGGCCATTCACAATGGTCGCCAGAACAAATTATATACACAAATAGCATATACAAATAATCACAACAGATGGATAAATAAGCCTGCATAGGAAAGCCATGCATTCGGAAGTTCATATACACATACGACTATCATACCAAGGGCTCATGCACTTAACGGAAAACCCATTCACATGCAATACAGTTATCAGGCAATACGCACCCAATTATCATGCCGAGAACGCTAGTTAACTAAACATACTTCTATCATGCCTTGAAATGTAAATACATGCCCACATGCTGAAATCACTACAATAGGAAAACTAGAGAGAGGAGGCACGTAACATAACACAATATATATATATATATATATATATTCTAAGGTCAAGAGAACATTAGCTACGGATCTTGATTCATATAAATCACTATAACCGCCAAAAGTACAAAATCACGTTTGTGCACATACTTACTAATCATAGCATTCAAAATAGACATAACTAATCGAACTCATGTCATTCAAAAGATCATGGTCACAGTTACACACATCTGAATTCCCGTATCTATATTCACAATCGTTAGCATACCATACATTCACAATATGTTATGCATATACCCATATGTGTAGATCATTATGTCCAATTCACATGTTTAGGTCACACTTAACCCATTCAGAGATTCATAATCACATGCGGATACATAACTGATTCACGTGTCCAGAATCATGCTTAATCGAATATCACATTCTCTTGTTCATATTAGGCAAAACAAACAAAATACCTGCTGACTCAAAATAGTGGATAACGAGTATACAGAAAGTACTTTACGGGTACAAGCCGATTACGGAAAGTACCTTACGGGTACAAATCGAAAACCATTTAAATTTCCATTCACAAACATTTTTCTTTCGGAAGGATCTTAAACAAGATCCAAATACATTAAAGGGGTTCGCGAGGAACCAAACGGGGACCTGATCGGGGTCCAAACGATAACGGAAGCTGCAGCGGAAGACTCTTTTAGGCATGCCTAACTATCCACTAGACTGACTCTCGCAGGTCAAGCATAATACAAATCATATTTCAAATCACCTAATTTATATCATTATACATAATCAACAATAGGTGAGACGTATGAATAAGTTCATAAAGTCAATCATGTAGCATACAATTTACACTTAAGCATAACATAATAATCTTAGAGAGGGATCATAAGTGTAGATACGCATAATATATCCAATTATATTGACATACTTTATAAAATAGTCAAAGTATAAACCTAAAGGCATCACAAGTTCGGAATTCAAACATTGGAAGTACCAAAGAAAACTTATTCAGCACAACACATTTGTCGCGCTCGCGATGCCTGTCGCGCTCGCGACAGAGACCATAGTCTCTTCGCTGCGCGCGCGCGACGGACTTCGCGATCGCGGGAAGGAGAGAAGGGCCCAGCTCTGTCGCGCTCGCGATGTTGTCACGATCGCGACAGAAGGCAAACATTGCTATCGCGAGGTCACGACAAGTCACGTGCTCGCGATAGCACAGGCCAACAACATGCTCTGTCGCGCTCGCGACAGAGAGCACACAAGTTATTACTATCGCGGGCTCGCGACAGCGTCGCGGGCTCGCGATGGCACAGCAATAGGATCACCGATCTCTATCGCGCTCGCGACAGTGTCGCGATCGCGACAGAGTCATGATTCCAAAAATCTACAGAATTCTGCAGAATCTTTCCTTCCTCAAACTCACCCACAAACACACGAAACATATCCAAAGGTCTCTTACCTCATCTCCAGCAAGCCACACATCATTGATAATATAAACATAACATTCGTATCAATAACTTCAATAAAACATGCCACTAACAATATCCATTTACACAATCTATAATATTAATACAAATCGTCCTTCAACGCAATCAAGTTCAGTAGCTCACATTCAAGGCTTCATTAATCATCTAAATCAAACCCATAACATTTAAACTATTATGAACATCAAAAATACCATGATTCCATTCTCAAACATTAATCCTATCTCCAAACTCTAAACAAGAAATGACTAAGTTTTAGACAGTTACATCGAAGTTCGGATGCACCTCGAAAGCAAAACGTACCCAAAATACTCGACCTAAAGAAGGGGAAGGAAAGGCAAGTACCCCAACCCAACCAAGGGGTCAAAATGAAGAATAAAAGCTTAAAAACACATTTTTCTGTCGCGAGGTCGCGACACTGTCGCGATCGCGACAGAGGCTCACCCCTGAAGCCAAACGAGACTGCTTAACGAGCCCAAATCGTATTGCCTAAACCGACCTCTAAACCTCATTTTTAGCCAAAACTTTCTTCTCAACAAATGTTCCCTAGGATGTTAAAATTCCAATGCAACACATTTCAGGTCAAAAGGACATCTATAACTCCAGATATGATCTCCACAACCCAGACTGTTCAAATAACCCGACCCAAACAGAAACACTACGAGTTTGGTCAATTTTATGGATCTTAGAGCAAGAATTAGCCAAAGTCTATTTCTAGTACATTTAAAGAAATAGAAGTCGTGGTTCTAATGGCTCAAGAATCACACTATTTGGAGGTCCAGAACTCTACTTATGAGAAAATCAATACACAGGGGTACAATAAAAACGGGACAGAGTTGCAAAGACTCAAACATTGCAAAGCCAATCCTCACATAATTTCATCTCAATCAATAACATGGATTACCAACACATGTAAATAAATTAAACCATGCATATACACATACTAAATCACTCAAATTTCAGAAATCAAACTTTACAAACACATACTTGATCCTAGAAAGAGAAAAGAGCAGAGACAAAAATCTAAAACTTCAAATCCAAATCACAACCACAATTAAAGCTCCCAAACCTCTTGTAGACCAAAACCCAGCTGATCTTCACTCTTGAACCTTCTCTTTTCCTTTAATCTTCCTCTTGGTACACAAAGCTTGTACAAACCCAACCAAGAACACATAAATCAAACCAAACTCAAACATCCAAAACCAGAATTCTAAGAACAAACAAAGATGGAGAAACCCAAACTCAAACACAAACACTTACCTCAAAATCCTTCAAAACTCAACCCTAGATCAAAGAGGGAAGAAAATCCCACAAGCAAAACTTGAGAGAGAGGGCGTGAGAAGAGAGAAGGCAAAACACAAATGGCTTCTACGGGAAGCTACAATTCCCTTCCCTCTCTCCACTTCTTCAATTCCTCATTCAATGCTCCCACCAACCATTGCCACATGGCAAGCTCCTATTGGGCCACAAAACCCACTCACTTGACTTTCCACTCTAAGCACCATACACCATCCACACACTAAAGATCTCTCACTTAAATATCTTAAGGCACTAAACCTCTCTCACACCAAATCATTCCTTAAAACCCACTTACATCCATGGCACCATACATACAACCTACACTATAAAACCCCTTAATCCACTTATATCCTACTTCCATACGCTACAAGCACACTCTAACATTTCCCTTTACAACCTTAATTAATTACTTTGCCATAAAATCCTTATTATCAAATTTTTTTCTCAAGCATAAATTACTGAAATACCCTTAAATTCCCGAGTTAACGCGCCAATTCCGACCAGGCCTAATTTGGGGTGTGACATCTTCGTAGGTCCAGGCAAAGACTTTTTCATATTTTTTTAAGATTCTCTCAAATTTTTCTCGCTCTTCAGGAGTTATATTTGATGCTATCAAAATTTCTTTTGGATTGTCTAGGGTTCAAAGATTGAATGGAGTAGCATCAGTTGAATCAATATCAAATATGGATGGATAATGATCATGATCATGCATAGTGAAATCATCAGAAACATCACACAAGTAAGCAAAACCATTCAATTTATTAATAAGATTAAAATTGTCATTGACATCATTGAAAAGTTCTGGAGCAAAAAGAAAATCTAAACTATTTTCCTCTTCCTCCTCTGCTAGTGTATCTGCCGCAGTCGACGTTTTCGCATCACATCGGCCCTTTGGAGTCTCCTCATCCATCTTTCGCACAGCTTCCTCTATCTTGGCCTTTCCTTTCAGCTGGGTGGTTATCATCTTTTCAGTAATTATTTCTTTCGGCGTCTCGCGGTCCCAAATTGTCCTACTGGTCATGATTTCTTCATCCCAAAAACCCTCTGCTGGCTTGATTAATCCAATGCCCCAGTTATAGACATCATTGAAAACCTCGAACCCTGGCACAATTCTTCCATCTAGCCACTGCGGTTCATTTTCTCTTGCAAAGGCACATGCTGCGGTTGCTGGCACAAAGGTCTTCCAAATATGGGGAACTTCCATTTTTGACTTCTCGTCTTTCTTCACAGCACCTGTATATCCAAGACCCCTCTTGTCCTTTTGACCCTTAGTGGTAACGGCCGTCGGTATCCCTTGAGAATTCTTGCCCAGCCCTGCACCAGGGATGAATGACATTTTCTTCGTCATATTTAATACCTGGGGGCTCTTTTCTTTCTGCTCTTCTTTGCCTATCATGGTCACATGAAACCCATTAAACGGCTGCCTGGCTATCTCCAGTACTGATACCTGATTCTCTCGTGCAGCTTTTATAGTCACGATCTGGCCCTCGTGAGGTATCTTTACCATCTGATGCAGTGTAGAGGGGACTCCTCCCAATCTATGAAACCATGGTCTGCCTAGCAAAGCTGTGAAATTGGCGGGTATGGGCAACACCACAAACTCTACTTTTGATTCTACCGGTCTCATTTTCACCACTGCTGTGAAGGTTCCCGAAGCCTGCCTACGCGAGTTGTCATATGCCGTGATGGTAAGATCAGATTTTGCCAACATATCCTCTGTTACCCCAAAAGCTGCTATTGCTACCTGTGGGCATACATTTATGGAAGAACCGTCATCCACCATCACACAGGCGGTATGCTTTTGGTTAATCTGCGCCCTTATGTACAGAGGGCGATTATGGTTGCGACCTTCTGCCGGCAGATCTGCATTGGTAAAAACAACATTTTCTCCCGATCCTCCTTTTACTACCTCCAGAAGTTCCGTAGGTGAAATGGTCGTAGCCACGGTTGCTTCGCATAAAGCCTCCACCACCTTCTGCCTATGTGATGGCGACTGTCTCAAAAGATCCCATATTGAAATCTGAGCCGGCGTCTTTTTCAGTTGCTTGACAATCGGATCTTCCTCCGGCTCCTTTCCCCTTCTGTCCTCAATCGGCTCTTGTGGCTTCTCTACTTCCGGGGCTACCCTCCCACTCCGGGTCATAGCTCCCACTTCCTTCCTCTTTGGTTCTTCTCCTTCCTCTTCCGAACCCCAAAGGTTGAAAAATGTTTCTAAATCATCACTTTCAGTTGCACTATCATCAGTGGACAAGCAATCGATCATTGCAGCGGGAAGCCCTTCTTCACTCCCCTCATAGAGGCTCGTGACAGCAGTGTGGATATCGTTGCCGTATAGTTCCTTTAACGCAAAGTTCTCGGGCAAACTGGACCCAATCATATTAACTGGCGAAGGCATGTTATTGTACCCGGCTTTCTTTTGACCCCCTCTCTTTTCTGGATCTGTGATCTATTTTGAGTCGATCAAATCCTGAATTGCATGCCTCAAAGTCCTACAGTTATCGATTACATGTCCAGTGTGCTGATGATATGCACAGTACTCATCGTCTTTATGTCCTGGAGTGCCTTGAGTTCTCGCAGGTCTGGGCGGTAGGGATTGCAGCTTATTCTCTTTCATCAGCCTTCTTAGTACCCATGATAAGGACCTCCCGAGATTAGAAAAATGTCTCGGAGTGGCGTTTGTAGTTGACACCTTAGCAATTTTCCTTGTACCGCTAGTAGAACTTGTTGGTCTGCTGGCCCCTTAACTCCCACTACCTCTCTTAGGATAGTTCTCATTTCCTGCTTTCCTAACAAGGTACTCTCCTTCGGCCTCAATGGCGATGTCCTTCAGGGACTCCCAATCTTTTAGTCCTTTCATCCTTAATCCATTCCTCAAATACGGGCTCACATTTTTAATGAATAATCATATTTGATCCTGGGTGTCTGGTTTCCTCTTCATTTCCATCACCCGATTCCTCCACCGGGTTAGATACTCATGGAAGGACTCTCCTTCTCTCTGCTGTAATAGTTCTAGGTCCTTCAGGGTTACCTCCATTCTTGTACTGCAATCATATTGCCTCAAAAATTCTTCTGTCAATAAATCCCAGTCTTCCTTAGTTCGGCGATCGAGCCCATGATACCAATCCACTGCCGGGCTCGTCAAGCTCAAGCAAAAGTACTCAATTTTTTGCTTCCTCGTCAAAGTGCTGCCTTTCATCACTAATGAGTACTGCTTTATGTGTGCCAGGGGATCAGAAGTACCGTTAAACTTTGGCACGTCCGGCATTTTAAAGTTCATTGGGACTAGATCTTCTCCTTCTAACTCTTTATCCTCAGGATTCACTCCTTGGCCTTTCGTCAACATCCTTGTCATAGCTTCAAATCTCTCTTCCACCTTCCTCCAGATGGCCTCTTCAACTTGAGGGGCTTTCCCTTTCTCAGACATACGTTCCTCATATTCCTCGTCTTCCCAATCATCATCCAGCCTTTGGACAGGTCTTCCCCTATGTGCCCCCGAAGTAGTAGCTCTTAGGTTCACGAGTGGCGGCCGAGTTTCATCTTGTGGGTCCTCTCTGACCTCTTCCATTTCATTATTCCTCACAGGAGGAGGCTATGGGTTCTGTGGGGCTGCTTGTTGACCCATTGCGGCTATCATTGCCAATATCCAGTTCTCAAACTCTTCCAACCTTCGGCCCACTTCCTCTGCTATCATTGCCCGGGTGGCCTCTGCCCCTCTCGGTGAGTTTGCCATTTCTTCGGGTACAGAAAACTGATCTGAAGTGGCATAACTGGTCTCAGAAGAACTGTCCGGATACTCTATCCTTTCTGGTAACTCAAAAAATGGATTCCTGCGTAACCGTCCCCGGGACCCTCTTGTCCACCTAGGCAAAGCTATGATGGCTGAAAAACACAGGGGTCAGGGTGATGCATGATTGCGTAAAAGATAATGCATGATCGTGCTATGCAACACTCACAAGCCACATGCAAGCACATAGGTCCTTCCAACCTTATTACTCCTGCACGCGAGGTCATAGTCTCTTTCCTAGGTGGGATTGGCCCATGGGTCAACCTGGGGACCCGATGAACGCGTATGGTGCACGGTGAAAATCCGGCAGCATAAACTCTCCTAACTAATGCACAGGCGGATGGGTTATGATCATTATGTATTTAGGCAATCCGAATAAGGCGTCATGGGCCTATCGGGGCATGAAAGCCTTTGACTAGGTGACCAGTCGAACTATCTGGGTTTGTCCAATACATAATGACCCATACAGCAAGCATCGTATTAAGGTTCATACCACTTAGGGGAAGTAACTATTTCCGTTTACATGACCTTTAGTCAAAAGGTGGTGTTACTTTAGGGCTACCCAAGCATGGTCCCTGCCAATGGGTCTAGCTCATTACGAGCGTAACGACCGATCGGGTCACTATTTAATATACCATGATGGTACGAGGCTTGAGCTTGTGATTATCCTTAACACTTCCCTAAATTGAGTGAAAATAGGGTCGTGCTTCAGGAACGCACCAGGGCTAAAAGAGGGACCAAACTAGCATAGATCTAAGGCTCTAATGCGATGCAATGCAGTTTTGGAAGAAGGTGAAATTTTTAAACTAAAACTCTGTTATAATTTTTAATCAAGGTACTTTCGAATCGAAGTCTCGAGTATGTCCCCAACGGAGTCGACACTGTGACGCGCGCCGAACCCCGCGTCCTCCCGAAAGCCCGCTTCAGGGCGATCGAGAAAGGTTCATAAAACCTGTAAGGTATTTACAAGTGCGTCTATTTTGGGCAACAATGAGGTTTCTTGGAGTCGCCACCCAATAGAACATTGGGAAGGGTCGTCTACCCTTATCGAGCCTAAGACGGCGCATACATATCCATCTTGAGCTAGCCAGAGGGATCTTGGAGGCCTCATCCTCTACTCCCCTAGAGCCTAGGATTGTGTATTTAAGCCTTTTGGTGAGACTCAAGAGGTGTCTTGGAAGTCCTAGACCTCTCGCCTCTTGAGCCCCAAAGACCAGAGTGAGTTCGGGACTTCTCATTTATTTATACCTTGATCAATATTATAATTAAGGTTTGAATTTATTGTTTCACCAACTTCCCACACGAAGCAATTTAAATTAAAGGCATAATCATTCATATCAAACGCGATAAATGGAAGATAAATCCAAAAGATAAAACATTCAAAATTACAATAACACTAGGAGCAGAATACAACTCCCGTTTGTAAAAAATGCAATACATGCATAAAATGGGATATTCATTGGAATGAGGACTTTGGTCATACCATACATATTTATTACAAAAATGGTTTTTATGAAGTGTCGATTTTATTGGCTGAAATGGGACATTGGTCCACCGTTTTCGGGAAAATATCTAGGTTTAATTGTTAAAAAGCTTTTGGTCCTTTTTACCTTAACAACATTAAAACCATTTTTATAACAACATAAATAAAAGGTAAGGGTAGAAAAATGAACCCGAATCGAGATCCTCAGGATGGCGCAACCAACATCTCTCACAACTCCAACTTTCAATGGTCAGAAAAGAACTCACAAGGATAAACATGTTAGCAAAAACGTGAAAAAATAAAAATGAGAAAATTCGGACAGAAACAAGTCTAGAGATAGGATTTGATGAGATAAAAAATGAGAATTTCGCCTAGGGACGGCTATCTGGATCGTGCCAGTGGCCGTCCCTAGTGAGGGAAAAAACAAATTAAAGAACCTCTTAAATCTTTTGTGGAAAAGAATATGAAGTGTATATAGAAATTAATGTAAATCAAATTAAATTATACAAATGTTAATCCAGAATGTTTACCCTCGGATTTTACCTTTTAGGGTGGATGTCGAATGATTTTGTCCCCGTGTGCTTTGCAAGGATCAAAAGAAGAATCAGATCAAAGAAAGAAAATTTATGTTATTCTTTCCTTGAAATTTTGATAGCGATCGTGTGTTCGAATTAGTTATATTGATGGAAACGACTGAATTTCGCCACCTCAATTTGACTTAATTCGTAAGAAAAAGAATTGAGGAAATCAATTAATTAAAAGAAGTTTTTATCAAAATAAAACTCTACAGATGAATAGCGATTTATAAACTTTTTGCGTGATCTGCTCACAGAAAAACCTTTTTCTAAAAAGCAATTTTTTTCTAAAAAAACATATTTGATAGCTTTTTAAATAAAACTCTCTTTTTCCAAATTTCCTCCAATTTTTTCTAACCCCTAAAACTGAAATTTGATTCTTTATTTATAGGGTTTTATGAGATAATTAAGATAAACCTCTATCTAAAGTTTGAATTTTAAAAGGACTTTAAAATTCAAGTTTTCGATAAGTTCTATCCCCCTTTTGAAAAGAAAAGAGATCAAATTTTATCCAATCTCGAGTGATCCGGTCAGTTACCGTACCGACGGGCTTCCCTGCTCCTACCGACGGTCGTCCCTACTAGGGGCAAATGCGGGAGACTGACTAGGGATGGGGCGTGAACTAGGGACGGGCGTCCCTACATCGCCACCTGTCCGTCCCCACTACACCTAGAGACGGGTATCTCCCCACGTAGAGACGAGCGTCTCTACACAGACGGAATGCCCGTCTGTGAAGCAAAACTCCCATTTTTACCCAAATTCTGTAAAATTTATCCAACTCTTTCAAAACTCCATGCTATAAAAAAAGATTTTAATCCTTGCGAGACCGAAAGACGAAAACCTCCGAATTTCATCCCCTTACTTGAAAATCGACATTGATTTCTTCATCGGGTAACTCTGATCTGGACTGCCTCGAGACCCGGTGTCTACAGGTGGTCCTACGGGGTCCTTTTATTCTGTATTGAATCTATTGGGTGAACTTCTCATTTATCTTAGTTATAAATGTCTGCCAGTTTTATACAAGGGCAAATGGGAAAATTAAGCTTGATATGGTTGATCTATTATTAAAATGATATTTGTGTGAAAAATGGACTTAATTCAATAAATAAAAAGTTTTGAGGACATAATGGTAAATTTGACCATAAAAAGAAATAATTATGTGATAAAAATAAGATATGCATGTGATTATGTGATAAAGATAAGATATGGTAATGATTAAAGTGATAAGGATAAAGAATAAAGATAGGGTTAAGGGTAAAATGGTAAATATGAGCTTTTAAATGGTTAATATGTGATGGAAATGATATTTGTGTGAAAAAGGGTATAATCGTAATTAATGAAAAGCTTTGAGGGTAAAATGGCAATTTTGTCTATATATGTTAATAAGTGTAAAAATGTAATTAAATAGCTAAATATGGAGATTGGTCACTTTTTAGGGACTAAAGTGTAAATTGGTATAAAAATGGTAGTTTAAGGACTAAAATGTAATTTGCATGTTAAATGATAATTAAAAAGACAAAAAGAATGAAATAATGGCATTCTTGTAATTTTGATAAAGTTTAAGGATTAAGTGGTAATTTTGCTATGTTTAGGGACAAAATGTTAATTATGGTCTGTTACGTGTTCTAAGTGTGTAAATGACCTTAATTATGTGATTTAATGGCAATTAGCTTGTTATATAATGAATTAAATAAATTGATAAGTTAATTTGGTGGCATAATTGTAAATAAGGGAAAGTTAGGGGCAAAATCATAATTTAACAATAGTTAAAGGACCTTGATGTAAATATGCTATACTATGAGGACCTAATTGTAATTATATTACAGTTAAGGGACCTAATTGCAAATATGTAATTTTATTTGTGCTATAAATGTATATGTCCTTAAATGAATGATTTAATTGACATTAAGAATATTAGTGCATGCTAGATAATAAAATAAGGATAATTATAAGTTAACTAATGGCATTATTGTAAATAAATGAAAAGTAAAGGGGTAAAACTGTAAATTGATGGAAGTCTAGGAGCCTAATTGTGAATTTGTCAATATTGAGGTAAATGAGGGATTTTAAAGATAATTGACAGGTAATTTGGAATGTTAATTGTATAATTAATTAACATTAGAGAAAATAATGATAATTATGTTAATATTAATAGAAATATTACTGTTAATACTAATAGCAAGGAAATGGCAATAGGATTAATATAAGAAAATAGATAAGTAATATTAGTATTTATAAAAGAATAAGAATGTCTTTGAACCAGTAAAGGATTATTATAACTGATTAAAAATAATCGAGGTGTGTATTTAAAATCTGTAATATTAAATTGAAGAAAGATAATGTAATTAAGATAAATAATAATGTATCAGGTAAACTTAACTAAATACTATGAATTTCATAATAAAGTCAAAATAAATTAAGAGTGTGTAACAAAAATATGTGAAAGACGTTGTTGTAGAACTGAAATAAGTGTTACAGATTGAATTAATTATCCAAATTATAAAATATGATAATTAATATTTTCATAATATTGTATATGTAGAATTTATTAGTGGGGTCGCCTAAGAATGTTAGTAATGAAACTAAAGACGTGAAAGAAAGTAGAACTGTCATTAAATGTTGAAAGTTAATAGTGAAATGATAATTACTGAGATGATGATAAATTAATAATGTGAGTAATTCAGGTACTGGTGTAATAATAGTACTGGTAGTCATAGTAATAAGGAAATTAAATGTAAAATAGTATCGATAGATAATTAATCAAATATGATAATAGAAATTGTATGTAAAGTTAAGAGAATAATGATGTTAAGCCTACAAATAAGTTAAGGGATTAAGTAATAGTTTTGACAATCCAAGTACATAATATGAGATATAATTGAGTAAATTAAGTACCAAATAAAGTAAATACATATTAAGTTTATAGTTTTAAAAATAGTTCTGTAAAAGAAATATCAAGGTTATAAAGGAAACGATAATGGATAGTTAGTGCTGTCTACAACAGTAATGATGATTGCTCAATTGATATGTCAGTGACTGATATTGTGCTCAACCGTAGACTGTAATTGATATATATAAGTCATAAGCAAATAATGAGAAACAAATGAGTAAATTAATAAGATATTTACAAATATTGTTAATATAACTGGTCATAAAAATAACAGACTGAATAAAATAGTATTAATGTAAAAGTTGACAGTACAATTGTTGATGATTCTGATAATAGTAATAGTAATGTTAAAGTATGGTTATTGAATTAATGAAAAATGAATGAGGTAATGACTGAAGCAAAAGATCTATTAGGACATTGTAAGTAAGGCATAAGTGACCTAAAAGTTTTTAATAATTTTAATGTTCATATAATGGAAATAAAAATATATGCTTGTATGTACATGCATGTTGTTTTAGTGTGGAAAATTTAGGATATGTATCCACCACTGGGCATTACAATGTTTAGCACGTAGTGTTGTTAGTGCGTGCAGGTTATAAAAGAAAAGAAATCGTAGTGGCCGATGTTATTGATAAACGAAAGAATTTACGGGACAGCAAGGATATTGACATAGGCATGGCATATATACGACTGCAATGGATGAACTCGAGGATATACAGGTTAAGTATAATAATGGTGTGTTAGTGTAATTGTTTGTTATTGTTATGTATGATTGTTATTGTTGGAAAAAAAATGTCGCTGAATCTGAGGAGTGCAATACAATACAGTGTGGTGACATTCGATATCCGTATCATTTGTGAGTATAAGGTGTTATATTTGAGATATTTTGGAGTCGCCACCCAAATTTACCAAAAATTGAAAAAGTTAATCTAATCTCGGTGGTCTAAACTAGAGAAATATTTGGAACTTCACTCTTATTAATGCTTTGGTTAATTATAAATAAGTTTTTAATAATTAATTTTCTAATCTCTCTTCTCACACGTCATGCCATTTATTTAAAGCACATATCAAGCATCGAGGAAAGCTGTAAAAAACAATAAATAAATAAATAAAAATAATTACAAAAATAAATTATAAGATGAAAATCTGGGACAAAAATACAATCCACCAAAATAGAAAATTAAATAGTCAAAATCAATTAAATAACTAACATGCATAAATCAGACATTTATTTGGAATAGGAACTTTGGTTCCTTCATATTCAGTTAAAAATTGAAGAGTTATTTTTGGGTATTATTGAGAAAATGGGGATCGGTGATCCCATTTTATGAAAACTAATTCTCCTTTTGAAAGTGATATTTTATTGGTCAAAATTAGGACATTGGTCCAATTTTATCAATATAAATCCTAAATTTATTAATATAAATATTTTTATAATTTTCAATTAAACGGGCATAAAATAAATAATTTTATTGCAAATTACATGACAAATAAATACAAGACAAACTAAAGAAAAATGATAAAAAGCAATGAAAATAATAAATCAACTAAAATAAATCTCCTTGATCCCCTCATTCACTTGCAAGAGTGCTCAAACATAAAAAAAAACAAGTATTGAAACCAAAAATAAACACAAATAAAATTAATGTTAGTAATTAAATAAAAAAATCAAGTAAACACATAAAATAATAAAAATGAATTAAAATAAATAACAAAATAAAATAAAATATATTATGAATGATAAATAAATTAAATGATATAATGAAAACAAATAAATTAGCTTATTAATAAATTAACACACATAATAATAATAATAATAATAATAATAATAATAATAATAATAATAATAATAATAAATAACAAGAATAAAAGATGAACAATCAAGTAAATAAATAGAATAAAAAACAAAGTAAAAAGAATGCTACATAATGTTAAATCTATGACTAAAATTACATAAAACAAATAAATAACCAATGAATTCAAAGATCTACATGGTGATTAATTGATTATAAATAAAATATAATAATATAAAATATAAAATCTAGTCCAGAATATTTACCCTCAGAATTCAGATTCGATGGAGGGAAAAAAATGAATGATTTTCTTGTCAAGATCCGCAAAAATTAAATTAGAAAAATAAAAATCTAAACTTTTTCTTTAGAAAGAAAATTGCAAAAAGATTGTTAAAAGAAAAATTATGGAAGAAAATTTGGATATCAAGAACAAAAAATTATTTTTGGTGTCTCAATAATAATTTTTTGATTGAGAAGAAATCAATTTTGAAGCCTTAGAAATTCCCTTTAAAGAAGAAGAAAAATTAAAATAATTGTGGCCAACTATTCTCTTGAAGAAGAAAAGAAAAAAATTGCAACTCTAAATGTCTCCCCTTTGCTCATTCTTTTTTTTTTCTATTTATATAACTTTTGTAAAAACCTAGCTAATTTAGGAGAATAAATTGTATTTAAATCAAATTCTACCTTAATTAGATGTAAAAAATAGGAATTATAGTGAAAAATCCAGAAAATATGATTTGGAATCAAATTTGGGCTAAAAATCCCAATTTTTGGGTGAAAAACTAATTTTTAGTAGCTGTTGGGGGTGAGGGGTGGCCTGGCCACACGAAAGGGATGGCCAGGGCACCCCTCATGCACTGGCAGTCACAAACCTCCGAATACTCTTTTGTTTTTAAAATAAAATGCAATTTTAACAAGGAAGCCATCACTTTCAACCTTTTTGCTTGTGAACAGGCATTAATTTCATCACTGGGTAACCATGATCTGGGCTGCCTCGAGACCCGTTGTCTACACAACTCAATGCTTTCGACTTGTGAGAAATCAAATAGAAATGATCATATCCAGTATAGTCATCTACAAATGTGAGGAAGTAGTAGGTCACATGCCTTGCCCTCACATTCATTGGACCACATACGTCAGAATGAATTAACTATAATGGAAAATCATCTTTAGTTCCTTTTTCGAAAGGTTTTCTAACTAGTTTTCCTTTTAGGCAATGCTTATACGTAGGCAATTTAAGCTTATTTAAATTACCTTATAAACCTAATTTGGCTAACCTACTCATTCGGTCTTGCTTGATATGGTTTAATTTAGCATGCCATATTTTCACATTGTTCTTATAACTATGTGAAAAAGAAGAAATTAAAAGAAAAACTAGTTTTACTCAAATAGTTCAAATAGTTATGGTTGACATCCATAACAATAAAATCATTCAGCATAAAACTAGAACTATAATAAACATCATTCATGCATTGTCATACATCGTCATCCTTAAAATGTAAATTGAAACCAAGTTTTAATAAAGCAAGAATAGAAATTGAATTCCTAACAAAGGCATCTCGATTCCTTATTACATGGTTCTTTGCTCCTGAATCTATCACCCATAAACGATGAAATTCAGAACTAGATACATAAATTTCACTCACTCTTGAGTAAGAATAGTGTACCTATTTGAGCACAATGTAGTCTCTTGCATAGTGTCATTTTTGTTGGCAATTGAAATATTTCACTCTTGAAACGTTTACCTTCTTTTGCCTTTGGACCTATTGATTTTACTTTACCTTTTGCTTTTTAGGCTCTTGAGCCTTTTCCTTATCCTTACATCTGAAGCTTATTTTCCTCTTGTTATAGTTTGAACTCATTCCACCAGAATAGGACCGTGCTATATGCACTTTGGCATTGACTTTAATCGCTGCCAGGCGGCCCTCTTTAAGCTTTAAATGATGAGCGACATCCTTAAATGTCTTAATATTGTCCATGTGAATTAGTTGCATCTTCATATGCTTCCAACTCTTAGGTAAGGAACGGATGACAACTTGGACCTACTGCTCGTCAGTCAATGTACGACCATATTCACTAAGCTCACTTATCCTTTTCTATCTCTCTTAGATGTTTCCGCATTGAATGATCAGATTTTTTTAATATGTATCAAATTTGATCATTAATGATTAGAACTAGGTCAGAGTCACATCTCTGAACCTTTCCTGGAAAACGATCCACAGATCCATTGCATTTTGATACTTGCGAAACTACTTAGTGATGTCATCATTCATTGCACTTAGCAAGATGATACGAGCAGTGAAATTCTTCTTTTTCCATGCCATATAGGCATCCCGGTCCCGTCCATGCTAGGTTGTAATGCCATCATCAGGTTCAGCCATAACCGAAATAAGGTTTCTAGAGCCTCTTGCACTTCAAGCACATACTGGATTTTCATACTCCAGATTTCATAATTATCACCATTTAGCTTAATATCGTTGTAACACCCTTTACCCATATATAGTAAACCACACCTTTGTGAGATAGGTTGTAACGACAGGTGAAGGGTGCCACAAGCAAATTACATTTCCAAAGTTATGTACATTATATCATAGTCATAATTATAAAATTTCTTTTCATTCATTCCAACCATCCATTCCCATATCGCCATTCACTCTCTATATATATATATATATATTATAAGTTCGTAATTATCTTTACATATCAAAAGATAATCTTATATACATGTTATTCATACTACATATTTCAGATATATCTTTAATACAAAAGATTACATTTACATTATAATACCAAAATATAAAAAAAAATACAAGATGATTTCTTCTAGTGTGTAGGCCTTTGGGGATGCAGTATGTCCTTGACTTTACTCCCTTCTTCTATACCTACACAGATGAAACACCCGTGCTAAGCACAATGGCTTAGTGGGAAGCAAGCATCAAATGGACAACCACTCACAGCGGTTGTCAATACATATTTACACACGTATGAGGCATGCATATATGAATATAATATATATACATATATATCAAATTGATATGCATAGCTATTAAAATTAAAGTAAACATTTAAATAATAAGCATTTAAAGTTCTCACACATATCCAAATTCATTTAATGTTATCTTCCAAATTGTTCATTTAACATACGTCTTTCCAAATCATTGCTTGCCTTCCCAAAGAAAGTGGATAACGGGACTATAAAACAGAACAAAGAATACCCAAGGTTGCTTATTCACATATCACATTTTATCATATCAGATACAGATGGTAACTGATAGGTGCCTAATTGATGTATTATTTAGTGCATATTTTGTGTGAGTTTAAGAAGTTAAGTATGTAAATATTTATATCTTTCATGTTAGTTGTGTTAGTTTACGTGTTTTTATGCTTGTAGGCTGATTTAGGTGTAAAAGAGAGAAAAGGAGCATGATTCGTGATGTATAGCACGACTCATGAACGAGAGGAGATAAGAGAGCACAACTGGGGCAGATGGACAGGGGAAGATGGACACAACTCGTGAATGGCAGAAGGAGATGCATGACTCGTGAAGACCAACATGAGACGTGAAGTTGTGCAGGAGAAAAGGAAGAGATGACCGAGACATGAGCCAGAGCATAACTCACATGCATGGAGCACGAATCGTGAAGGGATCATGAGTCGTGAAGAGCCAGAGAGAAGAAGGGAGAAAAGAAGAAAAGAAGAAGAAGAGCAGGGCATTCCGTGTTTTATCGCGAGTGTGACAGTGATCACGAACACGACAGAAGTATCCGTTGGGATAGTTTTCCTCGAAAAGTCACCAGAAAGGGCATATCTCTTCACCAACCTTTGCAATTATTTGAGGAAAGAGACACAACTTTTGGAACTCTATAAATATAACATTCAATTGTAATTTTAAGGATGATTATTTAGAGGTTAGATAAATGATTAGAATATAGAATTTTAACTATTATTTTATTTTCTGTAAGTTCTGTAGTTAAAGTTTTTAATTAGAATTATGCTTTAAAGAAGAAGACTAAGGGGAAGAAAAATTTATTACAAGGGTTTGAGAAAAGTGCACAAGTCATCTTTCTCATTACTCTTATCTATTATTTCTTCTCTGTCATTAAATGATTTTTATTTAATGAAACTTGAATCACACTATTGTTCTTTTCTATTACCATCTATGTTAGTTGTCTTTTAATGCAGAATCTACTATTAGATGATCTTTATAAGTTAAAGTAAGATTCGAGAGACCGCTTTAACTGAAATCTAATAGGAATTCATTATCAATGCATGCTAGAGAGATCAGTATGTTGAGATATTTGCTATAGGTTGGTGAACAATCTTAAAGTATGTAATTAGAATCATCTAGTTCATTAATAAGAGTTAAGGATTAGCATTTTAATTGCATGTTTTAGGCATTCAAGTTCATGGTCGAGAGAGTGGATTAGAACAATATTCCAACTTGGCTTGCTTAAGAGATTGAAATTTATATTATAATGATGGAATCAAGTTTCATAATTGTTAATTCTTCATTACATGATTTGTCTTCTTTGATTAACATGAACTAGGTTTAATTAGTTTATATGATAGAGTAGTTTAGATTTAACTTACAATTTAATGATCATTGTAAACAAGATTAAGATTGAGTAGTAATAGTGTGTAATATTTATCACATTTCTCGTGGGATCGACATCTTTTGTACTATAATCATACACCGTATACTTACGAAATTAGCATGTAGACATATGCTAACAAGTTTTTTAATTAGGCTTTTTAGTAAGTTTTATTACAAGGCGTTGTTCAATTTATATATTATATAGATTGTTAAGTCATTTATCTTTTATGCTCATTTTATTAGTTTTTCAAAATTTTTAGTATGCGTTTTAAGTTTTTCAAGTTATCTTTTTTTACTTCTTGCAACATTTTAAATTATTTAGTCTTTTTACTAACTATGTTTTAAAGTTAGAATTTGCTCATTTAGTTTAAATTTTAGGGTTCTAGTTGCCTATGTAAACTATAGCCATAATACTTACCCTTAGTATCTTTCAATAATGGATGAGGACTTACAAAGAAAAAAATAAGTGGGATGGAGCATAATATGCACCCACAATATTCATAAAAATAAAGCAAGATGTATATCCAAAATTTAAAAAAAGTATGGGATGGAGAATAAAATGCACCATACTACATTCTCTTGCTATTCATGGGATAAAAATTAAAAGTATACCCATATTCAAAACAAAAAGAAGAGTAAAAAGAAAAGAAAAGAAAAGTCTAAAAATGCCATGAGAATTGATTAAGGGTATGTGAGCATATAAATTGTCCTACAAGGTAATTAGCGACCTTAGAATTTTAAAGTTTATGATCAATATTCTCTCATTAAATCATATTTAGTTTTTTGGGGCTCTATATTCTTGCTGTTTGAATTAGTAAATTTAGTTGACTTGTTAAATTTTCAATACATGCTTTAAAATTTGATTTACTAATATTTTTGAGTTTTTAGCATATTTGATCATTTCAATTCTATCATATGTGCCTAATGAACAATGCTGTATAGTAAAGTTTACTATTATTAAATTTTCTCATTCTTTTCTCTTGCTTGAGGATAAGCAAGGTTTAAGTGTGGGGGAATTTGATAGGTGCCTAATTGATGTATTAGTTAGTGCATATTTTGTGTGAGTTTAAGAAGTTAAGTATGTAAATATTTATATCTTTTATGTTAGTTGTGTTAGTTTATGTGTTTTTGTGCTTGTAGTCTAATTTGGGTGTAAAAGAGAGAAAAGGAGCATGATTCGTGATGTATAGCACAACTCGTGAACGAGAGGAGATAAGAGAGCACGACTGGGGAAGATGGACACGGCTCATGAAGGGCAGAAGGAGATGCATGACTCGTGAAGACCAACACGAGAAGTGAAGTTGTGCAGGAGAAAAGGAAGAGATGATCGAGATGTGAGCCAGAGCATGACTCACACGCATGGAGCACGACTCATGAAAGGGATCACGAGTTGTGAAGAGCCTGAGAGAAGAGTGTAGAAAAGAAGAAAAGAAGAAGAAGAGCAGGGCATTCCGTGTTCTATCGCAAGCGCGATAGTGATACCCGTTGGGACAGTTTTCGTTGAAAAGTGACCAGAAAGGGCATATCTCTTCACCAACCATTATAATTATTTGAGGAAAGAGACACAACTTTTAGAACTCTATAAATATAACATTCAATTGTAATTTTAAGGATTATTATTTGGAGGTTAGATAGATGATTATAATATATAATTTTAACTATTGTTTTATTTTCTGTAAGTTCTGTAGTTAAAGTTTTTTATTAGAATTAAGCTTTGAAGAAGAAGACTAAGGGAAGAAAAATTTATTACAAGGGTTTGAGAAAAGTGCACAAGTCATCTTTCTCATTACTGTTATCTATTATTTCTTTTATGTCATTAAATAATTTTTATTTAATAAAACTTGAATCATACTATTGTTCTTTTCTATTACAATCTATGTTAGTTGTCTTTTAATGCAGAATCTTGTATTAGATGATCTTTATAAGTTAAAGTAAGATTCAAGAGTCCGCTTTAACTGAAATCTAATAAGAATTCATTATCAAAGCATGCTAGAGAGATCAGTATGTTGAGATAGTTGCTATAGGTTGGTGAACAATCTTAAAGTATGTAATTAGAATCAACTAGTTCGTTAATGAGAGTTAAGGATTAGCATTTTAATTGCATGTTTTAGGCATTCTAGGTCATGGTCGAGAGAGTGGATTAGAACAATATTCCTACTTGGCTTGCTTAAGAGATTAAAATTTATATTATAATGATGGAATCAGGTTTCATAATTGTTAATTCTTCATTATATGATTTGTCTTCCTTGATAAACATAAACTAGGTTTAATTAGTTTATATGATAGAGTAGTTTAGATCTAACTTACAATTTAATGATCATTGTAAACAAGATTAAGATTGAGTAGTAATAGTGTGTAATATTTATCACATTCCTCGTGGGATCGACATCTTTTGTATAATCGGTACACCGTATACTTGCGGAATTAGCATGTAGAAATACGCTAACAAGTTTTTTAATTAGGCTTTTTAGTAAGTTTTATTATAAGGCATTTTTCAATTTATATATTATATAGATTGTTAAGTCATTTATCTTTTATGCTCATTTTATTAGTTTTTCAAAATTTTTAGTATGCGTTTTAAGTTTTTTAAGTTATCTTTTTTTACTTCTTGCAACATTTTAAATTATTTAGTCTTTTTACTAACTATGTTTTAAAGTTAGAATTTGCTCATTTAGTTTAAAATTTAGGGTTCTAGTTGCCTATGTAAACTATAGCCATAATGCTTACCCTTAGTTTCTTTCAATAATGGATGAGGACTTACAAAGAAAAAAAAATAAGTGGGATGGAGCCTAAAATGCACCCACAATATTCATAAAAATAAAGCAAGATGTATATCAAAAATTGAAAAAAAGTATGGGATGGAGAATAAAATGCACCCATACTACATTGTCTTGCTATTCATAGGATAAAAATTAAAAGTATACCGATGTTCAAAATAAAAAGAAGAGTAAAAAGAAAAGAAAAGAAAAGTCTAAAAATGCCATGAGATTAGATTAAGGGTCTGTGAGCATACAATTGTCCTACAAGGTAATTAGCTACCTTAGAATTTTAAAGTTTATGATCAATATTCTCTCATTAAATCATATTTAGTTTTTTGGGACTCTATATTCTTGCTGTTGGAATTAGTAAGTTTAGTTGACTTGTGAAATTTTCAATACATGCTTTAAAATTTGATTTACTAATATTTTTGAGTTTTTAATATATTTGATCTTTTCAATTCTATCATATATGCCTAATGAAGAATGTTGTATAGTAAATTTACTGTTATTAATTTTTCTCATTATTTTCTCTTGCTTGAGGACAAGCAAGGTTTAAGTGTGGGGGAATTTGAGAGGTGCCTAATTGATGTATTAGTTAGTGCATATTTTGTGTGAGGTTAAGAAGTTAAGTATGTAAATATTTATATCTTTCATGTTAGTTGTGTTAGTTTATGTGTTTTTGTGCTTGTAGACTGATTTGGGTGTAAAAGAGAGAAAAGGAGCACGATTCGTGATGTATAGCACGACTCGTGAACGAGAGGAGATAAGAGAACACGACTGGGGAAGATGGACACGACTCATGAAGGGCAGAAGGAGATGCATGACTCGTGAATACCAACACGAGACGTGAAGTTGTGCAGGAGAAAAGGAAGAGATGACCGAGACGTGAGCTAGAGCATGACTCACATGCATGGAGCATGACTCGTGAAAGGGATCACGAGTCGTGATGAGCCAGAGAGAAGAAGGGAGAAAAGAAGAAAAGAAGAAGAAGAGCAGGGCATTCCATGTTCTATCGCAAGCACGATAGTGATAGCGAGCACGACAAAAGTATCTGTTGGGACAGTTTTCCTTGAAAAGTCACCAGAAATGGCATATCTCTTCACCAACCTTTGCAATTATTTGAGGAAAGAGACACAACTTTTGGAACTCTATAAATATAACATTCAATTGTAATTTTAAGGATGATTATTTAGAGGTTAGATAGATGATTAGAATATAGAATTTTAACTATTGTTTTATTTTCTATAAGTTCTGTAGTTAAAGTTTTTAATTAGAATTATGCTTTAAAGAAGAAGACTAAGGGGAAGAAAAATTTATTACAAGGGTTTGAGAAAAGTGCACAAGTCATCTTTCTCATTACTCTTATCTATTATTTCTTCTCTGTCATTAAATGATTTTTATTTAATGAAACTTGAATCATACTATTGTTCTTTTCTATTACCATCTATGGTAGTAGTCTTTTAATGCAAAATCTTCTATTAGATTATCTTTATAAGTTAAAGTAAGATTCGAGAGACCGCTTTAACTGAAATCTAATAGGAATTCATTATTAATGCATGCTAGAGAGATCAGTATGTTGAGATAGTTGCTATAGGTTGGTGAACAATCTTAAAGTATGTAATTAGAATCAACTAGTTCATTAATGAGAGTTAAGGATTAGCATTTTAATTGCATGTTTTAGGCATTCTTATTCATGGTTGAGAGAGTGGATTAGAACTATATTCCAATTTGGCTTGCTTAAGAGATTAAATTTATATTATAATGATTGAATCAAGTTTCATAATTGTTAATTCTTCATTATATAATTTGTCTTCTTTGATTAACATGAACTAGGTTTAATTATTTTATATGATAGAGTAGTTTAGATTTAACTTACAATTTAATGATCATTGTAAACAAGATTAAGATTGAGTAGTAATAGTGTGTAGTAATTATCACATTCCTCGTGGGATCGATATCTTTTGTACTATAATCGGTACGCCGTATACTTGCGGAATTAGCATGTAGAAATACGCTAACAGTAACCCAAACATGTTATGATATAAACGAGGCCTAAATTGTGACAAATGGGGCTGACAGAACAGAATAGAGGGCTGCAACATTAAAGGTCCCTATAGGCATTCCTATCTATCAAAGCCCTCGTCATAGCAAGCTAATTATTAATTTTGGACAATTTTATTCACATTGAAGTACAAAGAATATTTACTGATCATATAATCTTTTTTTCAGAGCAAATATTAACAATTCATGTGTTGTAAACATATATATAACGTTGATACCATGTTAATTCATAGCATAAGGTTATGCATATACTATTCATTTTATTGTTACAAAAGATCCATGTCAAAAACCATTTCAATTTGGAGTAGGAAACTCAAATTACAAAGGAAATTCAATGAGTTACATAGTGGGCAGGCTATTTTACACGGCGTGTAGACTGGGTTACATGGAAGGAAGAAATTTCTGCCAGCTGTGTAAGCCAACGGATTAAAAAGATTCCATCCAAAATTCATTTACACAGCGGGCAGAAATCGTTGACCGCCGTGTAACCCAAAATTTAGACAAATTAAGTAATCCAAAATCGTTTTACACGAGGGGTAGGATTTCTTGACCACCGTGTAGCTCTGTTTGATTGCTTACAATAATAGGGCAGATTTTAACCATGAACTTTCCTTGCCATTTTGAGTCCCTAAACAACATTTTCAAGCAAAATGGTCTTCTTAACAAATGATCCCTAAGATCTTAGCTTTCTAATAACACAAAATTCAAACCATCTAATTAACCAAAACTCTAGATATGGATTGAACAAGCCAACCTACTCCTTTTGAAGGGACAAAATCAATATCTTAGATTCAAGCTCAATTTTGAGCATCTTAGAGCTAGTTTTAGTTCCTAGTTTCTTTAAAACAAATTTAGGTAAAGATCTTAAGTTTCCTTAGCAATTAGAATCAACCAATTGGGAGTTCTGTAACTCAACCTCTAGGTAAGACATGCACACAAGGTCTGGTGAAACATGGACAAAATTTTCCCTTATAACTTTACATGCCATTTCCATCACTTTAACTAACTCCAGAACCACAATCAAGTTCAATTCAACATATATCATCCACAAACATTTAGAAAAAGCATAAACTATCAACAAATACACACAAAGCAAATAAAGTTCCCAAACCTTTATTCTTTTCCTTCTTGCTTCACTTGGCCTTTCTTTCTCTTTCTTTCTCCTTTCCCTTGCCTTCAGCTCCTCCATTTGCTTACTCTGTAGTTGTTTCACTTCTCGAGCTAGTATCAACTTAGGTTCCACATCATATGTGAAATTTGGCTGTATGTGTATGTCTTGTATAGGTAAAATGTGGGATTCATTCGAACGATACCTCCAGAGCATTGAAACATGAAACACATTGTGTAGTCTAGCCAATTCCGGAGGAAGTAATGGTATGCTACTGGTCTAATTCTTTCAAGCACCTTACACAGACCAATAAACCTTGGACTTAACTTTCCTTTCTGTCCGAACTAAAGTATTTTCCTCCATGGCGACACCTTTAAAAACACTTTATCTCCAACTTCATATTCAATATCTTTTCTCTTAAAATCCACATCGGACTTCTATCGATCATTGGCAATTTTCAATAGTTATTGAATAACTCGAACTTTTTCTTCAGTGTCTTTTATAAGATCAGGACTAATCACTTTATACTCATTCAACTCTGTCCAGTACAGAGGAGTTCGACACTTTCTACCATAAAGAGCTTCATAGGTTGCCATATCGATGCTCACTTGATGACTGTTATTATATGCTAATTCCATCAAAGAGATGTACTTATCCTAGCTTCCGGGAAAATCTAGAACACAACCTCGCAACATGTCTTCTAACACTTGTATTACCCTTTCCTACTGCCCATCTATTTTTTGGATGAAAAGTTGTACTGAAATTAAGTCGAGTGCTAAGAGCAAACTATAACCCTTTCCAAAACCTTGAAGTAAACAACGGATCCCAATCAGATACAATGGATAGAGGGATACCATGTAACTAAACAATTTCATTCACACACAACTCAGCCAAACAATCCATAGAATAATCGCGTTGGATAGGTATAAATGAGCTGACTTTATAAGTCGGTCGACTATTACCTATACGAAATCGTGATTCCTTTGTGTTAGTGGAAGACCTATTACAAAGTCCATGGTAATATTGTCCCATTTCCATTGTGGAATCTAAATTGGATTCAGCAAACCTGATGGGACTTGATGTTCGGTTTTCACTTGCTAAAAAATTAGGCACTCAGGCAAGTAGTCCACTACATCTTTCTTCATGCCTGGATACCAATAAAACTACTATAAGTCTTGATATATTTTATTACCTCCCGGATGCATGGTGCATACTGTATTATGCACTTTATGTAATAACTTCTTCTTCAAATCTCTATCAGTCGATACACATAACCTGCCTTTCAAATATAAACTACCATCATCATACCCTGAATAGTCAGTCTTGCCCCCATTTTTGACTAATTGTACAGTTTGTTGTAACTTGGCATCATACGTCTAAGCATCAATGATCATCTATTTTAAGTCAGGCTTGGCTCTTAATTGAGCTAACAAAGCTCGATTTGGTGTTATTTTCCATCTGCCATGTCACATTAACAATGCTAAAATTGACTTGCTGCTTAGGATATCAACCACTACATTAGCTTTGCTAGGGTGATAATCCACTATACAGTCATAATCTTTAAACAATTCAAGCCACCGACATTTTTTCAAATTAAGTTCTTTCTATGTGAGTAAGTATTTGAGACTTTTATGATTGGTGTAAATCCTGCACCTTTCATAATACAGATAATAACATCATATTTTCAATGAAAAGACATATAGTGCAATTCTAAGTCATGCATGGGATAGTTATATTCATGAGGTTTCAATTGCCTCCATGCATATGCTATTACCTTACCTTCTTGCATTAATACACATCCTAAACTAATTCTTGAAGCATCATTATACATAGTTGTACTCTTTACCCAGAATGGGTTGAGTCAACACTGGTGCTTCAATAAGCATATTCTTTAGCTATTCAAAACTGACTTGACACTTATCTGTCCATTCAAATTTAACTCCTTTCCAAAGTAGCTCGGTAAGGGGAGAGGAAATAATAGAAAATCCCTTTACAAACCACCGGTAGTAACCAGCTAAACCTAAGAAAATTCTCACTTCCGGTACATTTCGAGGTGATTTGCAATTCATAATTACTCCAATCTTAGTGGGATGAACTCTAATGCCCTTTGAAGAAACAATATGGCCCAAGAATGATACTTCTTTAAGCCTAAAATCACATTTACTAAGTTTAGCATATAAATGTTTTTCCCTCAAAGTCTGTAACACAATCCGCAGGTGTTGTTTATGTTCTTGCTCATTCTTAGACTATAATAGTATGTCATAAATAAACACAACAACAAACTGGTTTAAATATGGCCTAAACACCCGATTCATTAAATCCATGAATGCAGCTGGTGCATTATTCAACCCAAATGGCATTACCAAAAACTCAAAGAGGCCATATCGGGGTTCGAAAAGTAGTCTTCGGAATATCTTCATCTTTCACCCGAAGCTGACAGTACCTCGACTGTAGGTCAATCTTAGAAAATACACCAACTCCCTTTAGTTGATGAAATAAATCTTCAATTCTAGGCAACAAGTATTTTTTCTTCACTATTACCTTGTTAATCTGCCTAAATCGAAGTGTTATTTTTCTTCTTAAAAAATAGAATTGGAACACCCCACAGAGATATACTAGGTCGTATGAATCCCTTGTCTAATAACCCTTGCAGTTGAGTTTTTAACTTTTTTAATTCAGTGGGAGCCATCCGATAAGGTGCCTTAGATATGGGTGTAGTACCTAGTAGGATTTCAATAGATAGTTCTACTTCCATTTTAGGTCGCAAACCTGGTAGCTCTTCAGGGAATACATCAAAGAATTCATTCACCATAAGTATATCTTATAGTTTTACCTGTCCCCATTTAGAGTCAAGCACTGGGACTAAGTATGCTTCACACCCTTTTCTTAGATACTGTCTGGCTTGCATTGCTGAAATTACATCAGTAAACAAATTGGATCGAATACTCCATGCAATCACTATAAATTGGTTCAGACTCCTAAGCACCACTATCTTTTTATTGCAATCAACTATGGCCTGATGCTTAAACAACCAGTCCATTTCCAAAATCAAATCAAATTCATGAAACAATAACTCTATCAAATTAGCAGGAAATTCCCTATCTTGGATTACTATAGGACAATTCCTATATACCTGGTTCACATTAACACTGTCCCAATAGACTAGTCACACATATATCATATACTAATTATTCGGCAGGTGGCAATTTAGTAAACAATTTCTTAGAACATGCATACAAGTGTGTAAAATCAGGATCAATTAATGCATGCATTTTAATATCATAAAGCAGAAAACTACCCGCTATCATTTCTAGTGCATCTTGTTCCTTACGAGCCTTCAAGGCATAGGCCCACGCGGGTATTGTGACAGCATGGCGGTCAACAGCCTCAGATACTGCACTACCTCTAGATTAATTAACTCTACCATGATCTCTTCCTCTACCATGAGTCGCTGGAGGTACATTAGACCCACCTCTACTAGTATTTTCCTGATCTCTACTGGCTCTAGAAACCCTTTGGACAATTGGCCAAAAAGTGATCAGTGCTACCAGATCGAAATCATCCACTAGTGAACCATCTACAAACTCCTTTATAACATTTGTTACAAGGAGAACTGTAACACCCTTACTTCGCTTATGCTTTATATACATTACACCCACTAAACAAACACCATACTAGATTAAAATCTGACTAACACTTGTTTACCTCAAAAGCGGGTAAATTTTTTTTTTTAAAGCTAATTGTATTCTTATGTCAAATGTTCACATAGTCAAATGTCACTTCATTTAACTTCAATGTCATACATAAACTATTCATTTACTAAACATGTTTATACCTTGCTAGAAAACCTAAAACTGTTCCACTATACTATTCATTTGGTCTAAAATTCGGCAACATAATAGCTATAATCTTAACTTATCCATCCTACAATTCAAACAATCCATAGCCCACTCAAGGGCATAACAATTCAAATATCAAAAGGCATTCACATTCTAAGCCAATAAATAACATTCATTACCCTAAGCATCCCAAAAGAATAATGTAAATCTAATGTCCATATACATGCCATATACATAACTAAAAATCCATCAAATTTATACATAAGTCTAGAATAAGATACAAGAATGTTCCTAACAATAGTCATCCCCCAGTATTTATCCCACTTGAGGCATGCTAGCTCTAACAAACATCATATAAGTACTTGCATGCTGTCAATAAAAACTACTTGCTGAGCATTAAATACACTCAGTGGTGCTTATAAATCCAAAGGTTTCCACTCATCTGCATCATGCAACTCACGTGCATACCATGCATACTAAAATATAATATGACATTACCAAATTTAACCCTTAATTTATGCTCTATACAATTGCATTACAAATTAACTAAATGATGCCCAAATAGTTTATCTCTATTTTTAGTAGGATTGCATTTAACATATTACCCGTATAATCTCAAGCCCATTTCATTCCTATATGCTTGTTCTTATAACTTACACTAATTCATTTATCTCATTTATGAAAAGGGTACTATAGACATCGGGTCCCGAGGCAGTCCAAATCAGAGTTATCGAATGAGAACACCAATATCAGCTTCACAGGTGGAGGTTGAAAACATAGGTTTTTGCCTATGAATTTCACAAGTTTTTAAGTTATTTACGACCAAGAGTCCTTTCGTGTTCTCCCTAAATTATAAAAAGAGCCTTTTCGATTGAATAAATTTAGGTTTTATATGACCGACGCCCGTCCCTCACTAGGGACTCTCGTTGGTAGAGGGTGAGGCAAGGTACCCATCCATTGCATGTGAGGGGTGCCCGTCCCTAGTACGCGAGGGGTGCCTGTCCCTCGTACGTAAGGGATGTCCATCTTTGGTGGGACCTGCTGTAAGCCTGTTGATCGTGATCTAACAGCAAATTTCCAAATTTCCTTCAATGAGAAATCTTGAATTTTGATCTTAGAAATCAAGGGCGAATTTTCTATGATAGTTCGATGATCTTAGTGTTTTAAGATTTTGAAGGGGCTGATTTTACTCCTAAAATCATTCCAAATCCAGGTTTTTAAGGGGATCTTAAGCTTATAAATAGTGGTCATTTTTAGAGGAGGAGAGAAAAAAAAAGAGTTTTTTGGAGTTCAATTAAGAGGAGTTTTGAAAAAGCTTTTCCTGTGAAAATATTTTGAGAAAATTGTTTTCGATTTTATGATTTCAAGAGTCTATTAAGGGAGAAAAATCAATTTTTTTACCTTAATCACTCTTAAGATTTCATCTATTTTCTAAAGGATTTTTAGAGAGAAGTCAGAGAGAGAAAAAATAATTTCTTATTGTTTTTAACTTGATTCTTGTGGAATTCAAGGAGAAAATCTACTATTTCAACATCCTTTAGAGATCAATTTGCTAAGGGTAATATTATGGGTTATAATTAACTTAATCCTCCCTTTATTTTCTAGAACATAATATGATGTGTACACTTTGGGTGAAAGAATGAATTGATCAATTTATATTGTTTTTGTTATTTTGGTATGATAGATCCTATTTATAAATCAATTTTAATATGATTTCATGAAAGTGGGCTAAAAAATATTGTTTCCCGTTCTTTTGATTCTAGAGATGACCGACGGGTAAAAGACTCGACTGACTGCAGTCGTGGAATCTTATTCGTCCCGTCGGTCGCCTTTGCAATGGCCGTCCCTTATCTCTCTTAGGTCGTCCCTGTCTCATTTCTTTCCTTTTAATTTTTCTTTTCTTACTCCTTTTCAATGCCTTGTTTTGCATGATTAATTTTATGTTTTTTTTTTCATTAATGCTATCTTATTATCTTGACATTTGTTTATTTTCAGTATGAATATTTTATTTTATTTTTAATATTTTATTTAACATTGCTAACATATTATTTTCGTTTGCTTGATTTTATGAGTTTATCTTTTAATTGAGCATTGATGGTAAATGGAGGTTCAAGTGACTTGGAGGCATTATTTTGGTTCATTCCTCTTAACTTTTCTTTTTGTATCATTTAGTTTTCATTGTTCTTGGTCTTCTAATTTCTAGTTCTTTCGTTTAATTATAATGAATGTTTGTTTTTACACGTGCTTTAAAAGAAAAACACAAAAATATTTTTATTAACAAATTGGAAGTTTTTCTTCAATAAAATAGGACCAATGTCCTAGTTTTCCTCCAGAAATATCATTTAAAGGTTATTTTTGTAAGTATGCATGTGGGAACCAATGTTCCCACCTCAAATAAATATCCTATTTTATGCATGATTTCTTTTTCGCTCTATTTATTCGGGTTGTGTTTTGCCTTTTTTTTCCATTATAAGTTAATTTTATTTATGGGTTTGTTTATCCCTTTTCTTAAATGCTTGAATGCACTTTAAATTTAATTGCATAAACTTTGTGAGAAAAGAAATGGAAATTTAACTAAAAAACTCACTTATAACTTTGACCAAGGTATAAATAAGAGTGATATCTCGAACTTTTTCTGGTCTTAGGTTTCATGAGGTTAGATGACCCTTCCAATATTTTATTGAAAGGTGATTCCAAAATACTTTATTATTGCCCAAAATAGACATATACACATTGTTGTAGGCTTGACAAGGCTAGATGAACTTTCCCAATATTTTATTGGGTAGCGACTCCAAAACACCTCTAGTTGCCAAAAATAGATGCACTTGTGGTTTGACTGACTTCATGAGTTTCAATGAACCTCTCCCCAACCTTAAAAGCGAGCTTCTAGGGACCCACAGGGTTCGACTTGCATCACAGTGGCCACTTTACTGGGTATTTGAGACTTTGTTCTGAAAAAGCTTTGGTTAAATAATATAATTGAGTATTTAAAATTAAAATTTCATATCTTTTCAAAACTGCATTGCATTTCATCTTAGAGCTTTAGATCTATGCTAGTTGGTCCCTATTTTAGTCCTGGTGCATTCCCAAAGCACGACCCTATGTTCACTCAATGTAGGGAAGTGTTAAGGATAATCACTAACCCAAGCCACGTACCATCATGGTATATCAAATAATGACCCGACCGGTCACTATGCTTGTGATGACCTAGACCCATTGGCAGGGATCATGCTTGGATAGCCCTAAAATATCATTACCCCGATTAAAGCCCATGTAATGAAAATATATGCTCTAGATGATATGAACCTTAATACTGTGCTTGCTATGTGGAACACTACGTATTGAACAAATTCAAATAAATTAAATGGTCACTCAGTCAAGGGCTTTCATACCTTGGTGGGTCCATCTTAGTTAATTTGAATCGGTTGAACACAAAATGGTCAAAACTCATTTGTATGTACTTTATATAAGAGAGCATGTGCTGCCGATTTTCCATCGAGCACCATACGTGTCTATTGGGTTCCTCGATGATCCATGGGCTAATCCATCCTAGGAAAGATACCACATGACCTCCTGTGTGGGAGAAATAAGGTTAAAAGGATCTACTTAATTGCTTATGGTTATAGATGTTGCATAAAGCACTATCATGCATTATATGTCATTCATGCATCATCCTAACAGGGTATATTTTGTAGCCATCATAGATTCATCTAAGTGGTCCAGGGGTCCCAGTGGTCAATTAATCAAGTATCCATTTTTTAAATTGCTGAAAAGGGTAACGGACTGGGGTTCAGAGTCACTCTTGGACAGCAATGAAACTTTCTCTTCAAAATGTTCAGCATAAACGAGTATGGATAACCTACCATGAGAATCCGATGTAACCCGCACCATGATTGCTAAGGAAGTAGGCACAAGGCTGGAGGAGTTTGAAGCTCGAATGATGGAAATGATTGGGAACCTAATTACCACTTTAGCACCACCTTTTGCTCCTCATATGAAGCAAAATGAACAAGGGATAGGTAAAGAGGATCCCCTGATGGTAGCATGCTCACTAGTAATTAAACCCAGGGGGTGTAACTCATGTTGAGCAGAGGAGAGTACATGACCCCGACCATGATTTCTTTGAGGAGGAACAAGATGAGTCAGTAGTGGTAAGAGGAAAAGTACCTAGGCTCGAAGAGATGATCTCTAGGAAGATAGAGAAAAAATTTGAAGCTATGGCTCGCATGTTAGCAGTGGGTAAAGGGATAAACCCAAAGGATAAGGAATTAGATGGAGAAGATCCAATCCCCTAGAATTTCAAAATGCCTGACGTCCCGAAATTTGATGGTACTTCTGACCCGATAGCACATGTGAATCAATACTTTCTAGTGATGAAGGGTACAACTTTAAGAAGGAAGCAAAAAATAGAATATTTTTGCTTGAGCTTAATAGGCCCCACAATTGATTGGTACCATGGGCTAGATAGGAGGATGAAGGAGGACTGAGACTTGTTGACAGAAGAATTCCTCAAACAATAAGACTATAGTACGAGAATGGAGATCACTTTGAAAGACCTAGAGCTCCTACAATAAAAGTCAGGGGAGTCATTCCATGAATACCTCACAAGATGTAGGAACCGGGTTATGGAAATGAAGAGAATACCTGACACCACAGATCGGGTTATTTATTAGAAATGCTAGCCCATATTTGAAGGAGGGGCTAAAGATGAAAGGATTGAAATATTGGGAGGCCTTGAAGGATATTACTACTGAAGGAGAAAATTTGGCAAAAAGGGCGAGCACTGAGGCCTTTGTCAGAAAAGGTTATAACAATCAGGGGGCAAGCAAGTTGGCAAGCTCTAGTGGCAATAAGACAGGTAAGATGCTTGAGGTTTTGGCTACTAAGGCAAACCCTAGGTACTATTCAAATTTGGGTAGATCCCTGTCATAGGTGTTATGAAGATTATTGAAGGAAGAAAGGTTGCAGCCCTTACCACCTAGACCAGCCAGGAACCAAGGAGAATCAGGGCATAAGAGTGATGAATATTATGTATACCACCAGCATACTAGACACACGATGGATTGTTGCAAAACACTGAGAAATAAAATTCAGGATCTCATTGACTAAGCAGATCACTAATCTAAAGCAGAGAGGGAGAGTAAGATAAGATCTTGATACAACATTGTTCCCTTGCCTATTTTTATGATTAGGTCTAGTCTACCTGAATGGTAATTAAAAGATTTATTTGGAAATAAGTACATCGCTCTCACATGCCATGTAACACCCCGATACCCCCATTGGAAGGACACCGGAGCATTACTGTAACAACCCAAAATAGGCCTAGTCAAAATCTGTGTGCGATGTCAGAATATTTAGTGCATATCAGTAATTTTAGCAAAAGAAAATTTGGATAATAAGGACTTTATTGCAAAGAATTAATTTAGTTAAGTTAAATGAAGGAATTATATGGTATACATGTGATGTATGGATGTAGGGTACTTTTGTTGTGGAATAATCTAGTAGTATGTGTGCATGGTAACTTGGATGTAAGAAGTGTTTTATAAGGAAATTATATAGTGTGAGCCTAGTTTGGTACCATGGATTGTTAGTCAAAGATGAGATCAAGGGCCAATGGTAGAGTGACATGTGTGAGAGTTGTTGGGAGTATTAGTTGTGATTTGAGGAAGTAGAGAGAGGGCAGCAAGGAAGTGAAACTTCCCGTGGAAGCCATTTTTGAAGGGCCCTCTCCCTTCTCACATCCTCTCTCTCTTCTCCTCATCTCCATTTTCTACTCTCTCAAGTCTTGCATGTGCGTATTCTTCCATCTTTGAGCTAGGGTTTGAGTTTTGAAGGATTCTAAGAGGTAAGTAGCTATAGTTGCTTTGGGTATTCTTCTTCTTCTCCTTTTACGGGATTAATTGAGTTTTTAAAGGTTATGTTTATGGATTAATAGAATTATTGTTTTGATTGGTTGAAAGAATTTGAAGAAAAGAGGAAGGATAAAGGGAAAGGAAAAGTTGTAGACTGAAGTCAGTGGAATTTTTGAGCTCCATTCCAGGTTTGGGAGTGTTTTACATCATCTCTTTGGATCATGTTTTTGAGTCAAATATTGTTGTTGTTTGTGAGTTTTGGTATATGAAAATGCATGAGTATAATTGATTTGTGTACATGATTTGTGATGAGATAGTTATAGTGGTTTGCATGTTGATTTAGAGTGTATATACAGGAATATATGATGAATTTCTGGGTTTGTTCAACCTTAATATATGTTGTTTTGATTTGTGTAATTATTGTGTAAGAGAGTTATATTGTTATAAGCATTATAAGTGTAGCATGGATATGAGTTCATTATGGTTTATGCTAAGGATATGATTAAAGGAATGAATGATTATGTATGATTATTTAGGGTTGTGATGGTTTGGGAAGGCTTGAATATATGTTTGGGTGCTGTGGAATTGGAATTTAACATAGGTCACGGTGACAACCAGTTTTGTTGCCACCGTGAGGTATGTTAGGATTGCATTCTGCCCACATGTAGTTTGTATGTCACGGTGACAACCACTTTGATTGCCACCGTGAGGTACCCAGTTTTGCTTTCTGTTTTTGAGTTCCGAGGTATGTCACGGTGACAACCACTTTGATTGCCACCGTGAGGTACCTCAGTCTTGCATTTTGTTTTGTTTGTTATGCATGTCACGGTCACAACCATTTGGTTGCCACTGTGAGGTATCTTCAACATGTAATTTTTCTCCTTTTTGCATTCTCAAATGTTAATTATAAGGATTATTGGCTTTCATAATAGGTTTAACATATCTAAATAAGTTTTCATAGCATGATAAATGGTATATGTATATTAGTTATTCATTTGAGAGTTGTATGTTGATTATACCTATAAATGATTTACATGACTTTACTTATGATCTATATACATGTGTGGTTAAGTTACATGAATACTTTGGTAATTTATACCTCTATATTGAAAGGAGTTATATATATGTATTTATTGTAGTATAAATGCAATTTGAGCCTGATCAGTCATAGTTAGTGGATTGGATAAGCGCTTATCTAGGGTATACGTATATGTGTGAGTGCAGCTGCTACATGACGATCCCGTTTCGGTTCCCACATGATTTGAGATGCCTTCGGGTATACATGATTACATGATTTGAGACTTATGTCTCTACAAGTTGGGTACTGTGTCCTATCAGTATCAAATTCCCGTGTCCACTAGTTATTGAATATCAGGCTATTGGTTGTATTTTATATGATGAAATTATTATACGTGTCTATATTGTGTGGCTATTGCTTGAGCTTTTTACATGAGATCGATTGATGAAGCTATTAGTTATATAAAATGAATATATGTTTCATGTCACACCCCAAAATAGCCCTGGTCGGATTATGCATGCTAAGTCGGGATCGGAAGGGTATTTCAGTAAATTGTGTTTGAGAATTTAGAGTGTTAAGGACCTAATTGAAAAGCTAATTAAGTTTATAAGGAAAGAATTGTGTAAGTGAGTGAAGTGTAATTTGTCTAAGGACTAAAGAGCATTAAGACAAGATATTTATTAAGGAAAGGTTTGGGTGCATGTGAGGGTATGGTACTTTGTTTTGGAAAGGTTAAGTGGATTGTGTGGTCGTATTAGGATTTGCCATGTGGGTTTTTAGGTGAGCATTGAAAGAAGAAAAAGAAAAGAAAGAGAAAGAGAGAGAGGGAACAGAGATTGCATTTCCCGTTCGTTCCTCTCTCACGCTCCTCCTTCTTATTCTCTTCTCCCTTCTCTGCTTTTCCTTTCTTTCTCTTTGGCTTGGCTTGGGTTGTGCTTTGCTTTGAAGAGGTATGTTGGAGTTTAACGTGTTGTGTTTCTTCTTCTTCCTCTTCATCTAGTGGTTTTATCTTCAAGTAGGGTTTGAACTAAGGATTGTGTGGTTTCTTATTTGTGCAAGTTTTGGATTGTAAGAAGAAGCAAAGTAAAGGCAAGGAAAGGATTGAGGACTGATCTTGAAGCTGATTTTGGATCTTCGATTCCAGGTTTGGGAGCATTTTGGATTGCATGCAATGTTTGGGAGCTCTGTTTACTGCATTTGAAGTTCTTAGTGTTTTTGCCCTAATTCTCACTTAGGATGAATATGTGTTTGCATTTCTGGAAATTGATGTGTTTTAGAATGTGTATATGCAAGATTATGTGTTAGTAATGTATGAACAGGATTGAATTGGAAGTTCTGAGTTTGGGTTTTGAACTTACTGTATTTTTAGGGTTTATGCTCTAGAATGGATTAAATGTGTTTAAGCATGGTTTTAATGATTTGATTGTTGAGTTAAGTTGCAATTGTCTTATTTATGCTGGTTGGGACATCGATTGAAAGGTAAGATGAGTTTGGTGGTGTTTTGAATGAGATTGAAAATGAATTTATCGAGTTCTTGGAGTTCTGGGTAACTGGGAATGGAAAATCGCGTCTCTGTAGAATTTCCAGTTCCAGTTTGTGTTCTGTGAGAAGTGAGTCACGTCGCGTGACTTAGAGTCACAACGTGACTCATGTGAAGGGCAGCGTGACTCCCAGTTGCGAAGCGTGACTCTTCTCTCTGTGAGAGGAAAGTCACGTCTCGTGACTTAGGGTCACGACGTGACCCTTGTGAATGGCGAAGCGTGACTCCAGTCACGAAGTGTGACTCCTCTCTCTGTGAGAGGGAAGTCACGTCTCGTGACTTGGAGTCACGGCGTGACTCTGGTAAGGGCAAGGCGTGACTCCTCTCTCTGTGAGAGGGAAGTCACGTCACGTGATATAGAGTCACGGCGTGACTCTTGTGAGGCCAGGCGTGACATAGAGTCATGTCCCGTGACTCTCTAGCAGGTCACGAGACGTGACACTAGGTCACGCCGTGACCCTCCTGTGAGGTCAGTCATGAGTCATGATATGACTTGTGACCAACCCCTCTTCAGCTCCTTTTTCCGATTTCGCCCAGTTTTTAACCAAAATGAATTTCCTATCTTTTCTGTATGGGTCTTCACTGCTGTATAAACTATGTCATACTGTTATATGCTCCTGTATAGCTTTTCTGTTTTGATTTGTGCCCCGTGGCTAGTTTGTTATGAAATGACTTTCAAATGCTTTTATGACTCTTTTCTCTACTGTGTGCTATCTTATCTGATTGGTTAGCCTATTTTAGTTGTGTTTAGCATTATGTTATGCCTGTCCTTGGTCGGGTTCTTATCTAGAATAACATGCCATGTTTAAGAATGTTGTATCATTCCATGATTCAGATTATACGTTTTTGATCATCGGCATAATATGATTACACATGTGTTCTTGATATACTCTAGTAATTTGAGTAGTGATAAAATGTGATTAAGGGAATTATTGCATGCTTCAGAATATGACTTGAATGAGGTATGATTGATATTATGCTATGCTATATTTAGTTGAATATTATGATTGATGTCTGAATGCATGATTATACTTTAGCCTGGGAACTCAATGTGTTAGGTTAAATGTAATTTGGACTATGCATGATTTATGCTTAGTATCTTCGCCTAATGCATGATTAAGACTTTGTATTGATAATCATTAGCATGGTAGTGCTTTTATACCTGATTCTTGGCATGCTTTAGAATATTGTTTAATGTTAAAATGTATGGACTGTAATATGTTTTGCAATGCGAATTGCATGATGTACGACCGACCTTATGAGCATATGTATATGTCTATTGTACTCTGGCTTATGCATGATGTATATATATATTTATGTGTTATGCGATTCGAAGCGTGAATTGTTTTATGCATGACCTGCGAGAGTCAGTCTAGTGGATAGTTAGGCATGCCTAATAGAGTCTTTCAGTAGCTGCAGCGCCCTTTGAACGTATTGGACCCTGATCAGGTCCCCCGTATGGTTCCTCGCGAACCCCCCTCAGTACGGATCCTCGTGATCCTTTTTAATGTATTTGGATCGGGTTAAATCCCCCATCAGTAAAATGCTTTTGTGATAAAATAAATGGTTTTCGACTTGTACCCGTAAGGTACTAATCAGTTCAGTACACTCGTTATCCACTATTGTGAGTCAGCAGGTGCTTTACTGCTTTGTGTTACTTTGAAATAACTATCTGAATGTGATATCCGTTTGAGCATGATAAGGATTTCAGAAATCAGTTTATATGTATATGAATGTGACTATGGGCTTCAGCATGTATGTCTGTATTATGTCAGCATGACTTTATAGTTAATATGATTATCCGTACTTGTCATGTGATTTGTTATAGTTAATATAATTATCCGTACTTGTCATGTGATTTGTTATAAGTTTCTGAATGCTTTGATTATGATGCGACTAGAGTATTTATGTATGTGACTTAAACATGTTTTGTTAATTATTAGCATGTGAACCAAAGCAGTTGTGATGGTAAGTATGTGATGTTTAACTGTACTTTCTGCATGAAGATATGAATGTAATACTAATTGATTATGCCTTCATTCTCCGCTATCAGAGTGTTGTTGCATGATGCTTAATATATATTAGAGTTGCGCAGCGGTATTGTGATGCTCTAAATGTTATCCTTTGGATATTTGTCTAGTATATGTGTTTGGCATGTCTAAGTATGTTAAATGGCTAGCACTCTCAACATGATGATTGGGTTGTCAGTTCCTGCACAGGTATTTGGTTATGTCAATTTGCATGCATAAATCTCTTGTGACTCCGCACGGTAAGATGTTGGTACTTGCTACCCATGTTGGTTTATGCATGCGATATAATATGTAGTTCAGCATGATGATGTTTGTAACGTGTATTGTATTTTGTCTGTTTCGGCCTATTCTTGTTATCAGCATATGGTTTGATTGTGAGTATTGAAATGAATGCCTTTATCATGCAGCCTGATTATTGATATGCTATGAATATCCGCATTTGCCATTTGAATGTGTTATGCCTTGGCGACCATTGTGAATGGCCGTCCATATTCTTGTGTGTTCTCCCCACTAAGCGTTTATCGCTTAGCACGGATTTCCTTTCCGTGCAGGTGGCAGGTTTTGTTCTGTTCGAGTCGCGCTTCTGCAGGGTCGGCCACGTAGGAGATAGAAGTTCTGTATTTTATTCAGCTTCTGTATTTCAGCTTTTGTAATTCTGTAGTATTGTATATGTAATTATTATGTTCCGTTCTTGAGTTTTCTTTTGGGAATGTAATAGTTAGTATGTCTTTATGTTTAGTTATTCCTTTGTTTTATTGTTTCGATTATGCTTCCGTTGAATGGTTATATGTATGCTTCTGTGTATGCTTTTGCTTAGTGTCTGCGTGTGCGTAAGTTATTTCATGTTCAGTCTGTGTCGCAAGGTAAGGTAAGTTTTTAATTAACCCGTATTTCTGTATGTATGTTATGTATGAATGTATGCTTCCGCATTATGCATGTGTATATCTGTGTGTGTGAACGTCGGTAGCGCGTCCATCGACGTCCTTCCAACAGGGACAGCGATGGGGGTGTTACAGTTTATTGTAACGGTCCGGCTTTTATACCCTCCCTCAGGAGCCTCCATCCTAGACGCCCCGAACCGATACTCACAGAACTTTACACTCCCCTTGTGCATTTTTGCCTTTCGTGGGATTCGAACCAAGGACCTGGGGATAAGTCCTTTAATTCTTAGAATCCCACTACCATTAGGCAAAAATGCACAAGGGGAGTGTAAAGTTCTGTGAGTATCGGTTCGGGGCGTCCAGGATGGAGGCTCCTGAGGGAGGGTATAAAAGCCGGACCGTTACATTTCAGGTATATGTATATGCGTTATGACATGATGAAATGAAATACTTGTATTCGCAAATGAATGGTTATTTTGCGATATATTTGTGATAAGCATGAGTAGTATATATGTTTATTGCAATTATATGTACATGCATGTGTTGTTTCTCCCCACTAAGCGTTATCGCTTAGCTTGGGCTCTTTTCCCGTGTAGGTGGCGGTTTCTTCTTGGAGTCGGACATCTGCAGGTTGGCCACTAGAAATCTTTAGTTGGAGTTATTTTGTCTTCCACTGTATTTTGTATTTTTGTATATGGGGACTGATTTTGGAAAATGTAATTTTTGTATAAGAATCATTTTGTATATGTAAATGTTTATCTTTTACAAATCCCCTTTTGTAAAACTATATTGTTATTTATATAAGGATTTGATATCTTTATTATTATATGTAACTGTTTCTATCATGCTTGAGTATGTAAATGTATTTGTGCGCGTGGTGCTCCGGCATCCTTCCAACGGTGGTAATCGGGGTGTTACAGCTTGGTATCAGAGCGCCGGTTTAGTCGGTTCTGGTTCTATGTGATTATTTGTGTGTAGAGTCTTTGCGTGATAGTCTGTCTAGAGTCGTGGCCTAATATAGATGTTGTTTTATGTAGTGTCTAGATGGAGTCGGATCCAAGTGAGTATATGGGCGACACGATGGAAAGTGTGAATCCGGTTGGAAGTAATTTTGTTGGTCAGGATAGGCCTGCACGTGAACGTGCACCAGTAGAAGGTCAGGGTTTCGATCCGGCTTTGGTACAAGGTTTGCTACAAGTGGTAGATAGATTGACTGCTCCTAAGGCTCCTTCTAAGCTTATAAGGAAAAGGGGAGCAGAAGAATTCCATGGAACCTCCTTAGACGAATCAGATGTAGCGGAATTCTGGTTGAACAGAACTGATAGGATTTTACAAGAGATAGCTTGCCCTCCTCATCAACGAGTTCCTTGTGCTATATCGCTTTTGCAGGGATAAGCATATGATTGGTGGAACCTTGTGCTCCTCAGTCCCTCGAGACTAGCTGAATTGACATGGGAGTTTTTCGTGAAAGAGTTTGAGTAGAAATATGTGACCAAGGCCTACCGAGAGGCAAAGTGGAATGACTTCATCAATTTGAAACAGAGGAACCTATTGGTCAGCGAGTACGAGAAAGAGTTTAGTCGATTGACCAAGTATGTGCCCCAACCGCTGTTGACGAAAGACTTTAAGTGCCAGCATTTTCAAGGAGGATTAAGGGAAGTCATTAGAGGTCCATTATCAGCAATGGCAGTTATGAATCCGGTTAGCTACTATCAGTTAGTAGATGCAGCAATTAAGTTGGAAGAATCCGAGATGGCAAAGCAAAGAATAGAACAGAAGAAAAGAACATTTGATGGTGGAGCTGCTAGTAATAAGAAGTCTAAAGGTGCTCCGATTGACCACGGAACTAGAGGGACTGCCCAAGTGCCTTCTGAGGTGGGAAGTGTAGCACCGCCCACGAGTAGAGGAAATAGAGCACCGGAGTGTGAGCATTACCGAAGGCACCATTTGGGTACTTGCCGCAAGATCACGGGTGCATGCTTTAAGTGTGGAAGCATGGAGCATCGGTTTGCTAATTGCCCCGATAGACAAGAGAATAAGAGCCAACAAGAAAGCAAAGCGGGTAGAGGTAAATCGAATGCAACCAAAGGCAATCGTGATCGAAATAGAGCTCCACAGGCGCCATCGAAAACCGTGCATTGGCCAAGGACTACGGGAGAGTATGCTCCAACTAGAGTATATGCAATGATCAGAGAGGATACTCCAGAGGCTGCAGGACCTTCCGGTAAGTTGTGCTATTAGCTTTTGTCAAGTTCGATTTTGAGTTTTGGGTTGTTGGATATAAGTGGTTAGCGGGGAAATTTCGAGGACGAAATTTCTTAAGGGGGAGTGATTGTAACAACCCAAAATAGGCCTAGTCGGAATCTGTGTGGTATGTCGGAATATTTAGAGCATATTAGTAATTTTAGTGAAAGAAAATTTGGATAATAAGGACTTTATTGCAAAGAATTAATTTAGTTAAGTTAAATGAAGGAATTATATGGTATACATGTGATGTATGGATGTAGGGTACTTTTGTTGTTGAATAATCTAGTAGTATGTGTGCATGGTAACTTGGATGTAAGAAGTGTTTTATAAGGAAATTATATGGTGTGAGTCTAGTTTGGTGCCATGGATTGTTAGTCAAAGATGAGATCAAGGGCCAATGGTAGAGTGACATGTGTGAGAGTTGTTGGGAGCATTAATTGTGATTTGAGGGAGTAGAGCGAGGGGAGTAAGGAAGTGAAACTTCCCGTGGAAGCCATTTTTGAAGTGCCCTCTCCCTTCTCACATCCTCTCTCTCTTCTCCTCATCTCCATTTTCTACTCTCTCAAGTTTTGCATGTGGGTATTCTTCAATCTTTGAGCTAGGGTTTGAGTTTTGAAGGATTCCAAGAGGTAAGTAGCTGTAGTTGCTTTGGGTATTCTTCTTTTTCTCCTTCTACGGGATTAATTGGGTTTTTAAAGGTTATGTTCATGGATTAATAGAATTATTGTTTTGATTGGTTGCAAGAATCTGAAGAAAAGAGGAAGGATAAAGGGAAAGGAAAAGTTATAGATTGAAGTCAGTGGAATTTTTGACCTACATTCCAGGTTTGGGAATGTTTTACATCATCACTTTGGATCATGTTTTTGAGTCAAATATTGTTGTTGTTTGTGTGTTTTGGTATATGAAAATGCATGAGTATAATTGATTTGTGTACATGATTTGTGATGAGATAGTTATAGTTGTTTGCATGTTGATTTTGAGTGTATATGCAGGAATATATGATGAATTTCTTGTGCAACCTTAATATATGTTGTTTTGATTTGTGTAATTGTTGTGTAAGTGAGTTATGTTGTTATAAGCATTATAAGTGTAGCATGGATATGAGTTCATTATGGTATATGATAAGGATATGATTAAAGGAATGAATGATTATGTATGATTATTTAGGGTTGTGATGGTTTGGGAAGGCTTGAATATATGTTTGGGTGCTGTGGAATTGGAATTTAACATAGGTCACGGTGACAACCAGTTTTGTTGCCACCGTGAGGTATGTTAGGATTGCATTCTACCCGCGTGTAGTTGGTAAGTCACGGTGACAACCACTTTGATTGCCACCGTGAGGTACCCAGTTTTGCTTTCTGTTTTTGAGTTCCGAGGTATGTCACAGTGACAACCACTTTGATTGCCACCGTGAGGTACCTCAGTTTTGCATTCTGTTTTGTTTGTTATGCATGTCACGGTCACAACCATTTGGTTGCCACATGACGATCCCGTTTGGGTTCCCACATGATTTGAGATGCCTTCGGGTATACATGATTACATGATTTGAGACTTATGTCTCTAAAAGTTGGCTATTGCTTGAATATCAGGCTATTGGTTGTGTTTTATATGATGAAATTATTATACCTGTCTATATTGTGTGGCTATTGCTTGAGCTTATTACATGAGATCGATTTATGAAGCTATTAGTTATATAAAATGAATATATGTTACAGGTATATGTATATGCGTTATGACATGATAAAATGAAATACTTGTATTCCCATATGAATGGTTATTTTGCGATATATTTGTGATAAACATGAGTAGTATATATGTTTATTGCAATTTTATGTACATGCATGTGTTGTTTCTCCCCACTAAGCGTTATCGCTTAGCACGGGCTCTTTTCCCGTGTAGGTGGCGGTTTCTTCTTGGAGTCGGACATCTGCAGGTCGGCAACTAGAAATCTTTAGTTGGAGTTATTTTTTCTTCCGCTGTATTTTGTATTTTTATATATGGGGACTGATTTTGGAAAATGTAATTTTTGTATAAGAATCATTTTGTATATGTAAATGTTTATCTTTTACAAATCCCCTTTTGTAAAACTATATGGTTATTTATATAAGGATTTGATATCTTTATTATTATATGTAACTGTTTCTATCATGCTTGAGTATGTAAATGTATTTGTGCGCGTGGCACTCCAGCATCCTTCCAACGGGGGTAATCGGGGTGTTATAGTTACCCGATAAAACAAGATGATAAACACATATATACAAACATACATACATGCGTATAAGCGGGAGCATACTATGAGGCAAAAGATAATCTGAATACATATACAAATACTTATAATAATTACAAAAGAGTTCTTAAACATTTACATATGCCATTTAACAAAATTACATAATACATAAACAAAAATTCAGGAATTGACAACAAAATAAAACTCTGACTCCTATGTGGCCAACCCTTGCAGATGCGCGACATGACTCGAACCACAAACCTGTCACCTGCACGGGAAAATAGCCCGTGCTAAGCGATAAAGCTTAGTGGGGAGGAACAAAACATAACAGAACACTATACAAAACATATATCTTGCAGATATACAAGTATCGACATATGTCAACATACTCTAATTCTCAAAGGAACAGAAACAAAAGTATATAACAGAAATGAATACTTACATATATCGAAAATACTTACCGAGCCAACCTGTGGGATATCATATGCATAACGTACCGGAATCATATAACATAATCACTAAACCAGATCATTCATTTACAATAACACTACACTAAACGATCGCAACACTTCACTGGGCATACACTAACACATCTCAACCATTAGCCTGAACCTCACTAACTGTGGATACAGGAGCACTACACGGGAGACCGAAGCCTTAAGAACGTTTTAATACCCGAAGGTAGCGCGAGAGACCGGAGTCTCAAAATATTTTATCACTACACGGAGGATGACCATCTCGGAGGTCGACCGCTTCGCCCAAACGGGGCGGACAAAGGCAGATGCACTCATATATCCCTTTATAAGCATGCTTATCTATCCACTATAGTGACACTTCAGGCTCAACTCCCTCACTTTAAACACAACACTTGACAAGACCAACCCACAAGTCAAAACACTAATTACAATAATAACTACTACTCAAAATATCAGAGCCAGAAATCAAAACAATACATATCATAATTATTAACATAGAATTGGCACGATCAACATACACTTATACAAAACACAAAACATAACCCATGTAAGAGTGAGAAACCATGCAAGGAGGGACAAAATAATCACATCCAGAAAATAGGGCAGGTAGGAAGGGCCTCTGTCGCGATAGAGACAAGTGTCGCGCTCGCGACAGAGCACGGGGTACCTCATCGCGGGCTCGCACCAGGAGGAGTGCTCGCAACGAAGCGTGCTCGATTCACACAAAACCGAGCTCTGTCGCGCTCGCGACAGAGACCAGTTATTTCCCCCTCGTGCACACGCTCGGTAGCATGCTCTCGTTGAGGACTCGGCCACCGAGCTCTCTGTCGCGCTCGTGACAGAGGGCTCTCCAGCGATAAGGGACCAATCCGCACTCTGATGCTCTCGCGACAGAACCCAGATTTGCCTAGAATCTGCACTTTCCAGCTCTACTACACATTCAACCTTCAAAAGCCACACAATCATGCACAAACTCTTACTTTATCACCCAATTTCAACTTACTACATGCTCATGATCAGAATACACTCAATTATCACAAGATTGAACAAATAATTCAAGAGAAACTTCAAAATTTGCAGATTATGAACACCAAGAACAGTATTTTCCCGACTCATACAATTTTACCATCAACTCTCACATGCACTCATCTAGAACACTAATCATGCATTACTAACATCATTACCCATCATTTACATGCTTAAACTCAAGTCAAAACACTCAAAATTTCCAGAAATCAAACACTAGTACACACACATAAAATTAATCCCAAACTGAAAAAAAACAAAGACAACTCCCAAACCCCTTGAAGACCAAAACCCAGCTCATCTTCAAACTAGAACCTTATCCTTGCCCTAGCTCTCCATCTGGCATCCAAATCTTGCACAAACAAACCCAAAATCCTTAATCCAAAACCCTAGATTCCCCAAAATCAAAACAAACTAGAAGAAGAAGAAGAATAAGAAGAAGATCCAAGCACAAATAACCAAAACCTAACCACTTACCTCTTCAATCTTGCTCCCAACTCTACCAAATCAACTCTAACTCATGCAAAACCAAGAGAGGAAGAGCAAGAAACCAGAAAGGAGAAAAGAAAAGAGAGTACGGGAAGGAGAAGAGGGCCCAAACGTGAACTTCTGCCCTTCTCCCTTTCCTCTTTTCCTTTTCTTCTTTCTCTTTAAATGCTCACACCAACCATGCCACTTGTGCACATCCTAAGGGTCCACTTGTCAAAATCCTAAAGAACCAAAATCCATCATGATTAACTTTTCATCAAGGCACCTTACACTCCACTCACTAGATAACTTCCATAATAAACATATAATCCTTGGCACAATACACACGTTCCACTAGATAATTTCTCAGTTAACGCTTAAATCCTTAATAAATCAAATTTTCTCATGCACAAATTACTGAAATACGCTTAATTTTTTCGACTTAGCATTCAAATTCCGACTAGACACTTTTTGGGTTGTTACAATCACTCCCCCTTAAGAAATTTCATCCTCGAAATTTCCCTGATAACCACTTGCACAGAAAGTCCTTAAACAAATCTCCAAATTGCTATACTCATACCATTCAATTATCGTAGCATATACACTTCACACCGGAACCAATCTACTCACGACATCTTAATATTCAATTCTATTGCTTCAAATCCATCCAATAAACATATCACTACCTTTATCCACATACATAAAACACTCATGGCACAACCAAAATCTTATCTCATCTACTAGCACACTACTCCAAAACTATTTCTTAACTCAGATTACCAACACTATACCCTCCTTAACGCACTACACTCTTATCTATACACTTCTTCCTAATATCAACCACTTGATGTATACCCTGTCAGCTTTTCTCAAAGAAACGCATACAATAATGCTTTTCACATACAGATGAGGGATGCGGATGAAATGGCTATGCAATGATTTATGTATGCAAAATAATGCGAAAATGCAACGTGAACTGCAGTAATGTACTTTTTCCCATCCCTATGCTTCACTATGCTTATGTTCACTCGATTCAAAGGAAATAGCTGACAGGTATATAGAGTGACACCACAAATTCACACTATGCACATAATCTTATATCACTCAGTACATCCGGTATCTTACTAATCCTTCATCCATACACTACACAAACATTCACTACACAACTGCATCTACATTAGGCCACAACACTAGACAAACTTGTATACAAAGACTCGACACTCAAATAATCACATAGACCAGAACCAACTAAACCTGGCTCTGATACCACTAAATGTAACACCCCGATACCCCCGTTGGAAGGACATCGGAGCGTTACCCGATAAAACACGACGATAAACACATATATACAAACATACATACATGCGCATAAGCGGGAGCATACTATGAGGCAAAAGATAATCTTAATACATATACAAATACTTACAATAATTACAAAAGAGTTCTTAAACATTTACATATGCCATTTAACAAAATTACATAATACATAAACAAAAATTCAGGAATTGACAACAAAATAAAACTCTAACTGCTATGTGGCCAACCCTTGCAGATGCGCGACACAACCCGAACCACAAACCTATCACCTGCACGGGAAAATAGCTCGTGCTAAGCGATAACGCTTAGTGGGGAGGAACAAAACATAACAGAACACTATATAAAACATATATCGTGCAGATATACAAGTATCGACATATGTTAATATACTCGAATTCTCAAAGGAACAGAAACAGAAGTATATAACAGAAATGAATACTTACATATATCGAAAATACTTACCGAGCCAACCTGTGGGATATCACATGCATAACGTACTGGAATCATATCACATAATCACTAAACCAGATCATTCATTTACAGTAACACTACACTGAACGATCGCAACACTTCACTGGGCATACACTAACACATCTCAACCATTAGCCTGAACCTCACTAATTGTGGATACGGGAGCACTACACGGGAGACCGAAGCCTCAAAAATGCTTTAATACCCGAAGGTAGCGCGGGAGACCGGAGTCTCAAAACACTACAAGTAATTTGACTTTTTGTGACGAATTTTTTAATGACACATAAAATTTCGTCACTAATTGTAACTTACAACGATGAATTTTTTAAAACGTCACCATACTATTTATTATTGTAACGAAATTATCTTTCGTCATTTTATGTTTTAATTATCGTCACTAAAAGATTAATTTGGTGAGGAAAAAATATATTTCGTCATGGTTTATTTAGGATGGATAATTTCCAACCATTTTTTTGGAGGAAAAAAATTTAATGACAAAATAATAACTTATTGCAATGTATATAATCGTCACAAAATATTTATTTTTCGTGATGAATTATTTTTGTCATAATTAAATAAATTAGTGATAATAAAATCATTTTGTCACGAATAACATATTGATATAAATAAATATTATATTTATGACAAATAAATTTATCACAAAAAATTAATATACTGTGACGAGTTATAATTTCGTCACCTTTCATATGAAAGAAAAATTTTTAATCTTTTTTCTTTTGGAGAAAAAAATATAACGGAAAAATTTACTATTTGCAACATATAAATTCGTCATGAAATAATTATTTTTTTATGACATTAATTATTTTTGTCATAGTTTAATAAATTAGTAATGATAAAATTATTTCGTCACAATAATATTATCTATGTTAAATAAATATGTTACAAAATTAATTTGTCTTTTATATTTTGTCAAAAATAACTAAATTATATATAAAAATACAATAATAATAGAAAGGGGAGTCACGAAATGGGGAGCAGAAGGGAGATAGAATCCGAGAAGAGAAGAGAAGGAGAGAGAGACGGCGGAGCGGCGGAGGGGGGCGAGTGGTTGGCGGCTGTCGACGGCGAGCAGCGGACTCCTCGCCATTGCTGGTCACGGTGTCTCTCTCCCCAGCACGACGTCGTCGTTCATGGAGATCAGGAGGAGAACAACGAGTTTTTCAGTGGTTTCCTGCGAGTTGCGATGGCGAGGGACGACACGAGCGGCATGGCTGGACTCCTGGTGGGCAGACGAATATCATGGTGGCCGTGGATCGTCCTCAATCGCAGGCGTCGAGCAGATCAAAGGATAAGAGAACCGAAGCTTCCATTGACAATTCCGGCGAAACGAACGGCCTTCACGGCTCGTGATCACCGGAAAAGGGACCCCGAGACTTCAAGCTTCCTTCCGGTGATCTCAGCGCCTCCGGTGAATCTCCGGTGATCGTGAAAAGGCCAAAAAAAAAAAGCAGAGAATAGGTATGTGGCCACCAAAATTACTTTCCTAAGTGATTCTTCCATAAATTAAAATTTATTAAGTGTGATTTTACTAAATGCAATTAAGTAGACAGTATGTATGTTGGATACCATTGGCTTGTTTGTTGTATTTTCATGAGTTTTGGCATAGCTAATTAGAAATGAAATTAAGACTTACAGAATTGCGGGTTGAATGGAAGAATTGGGAAATTGTCCGTAGCTGGGAACTAGAACAATACTTGTAAATGGAAGAAATATAGGTTAATATGTAAGTTAGAATTTACATTGTACATTATTTTTGTAAAAGTTAAATTTGACACATAAATCAGATTAGTAATTAAATTTATAGATAACTTAACGAAAATTAAATCTTCATATATAAATGGATATAAAAAATGCATAGGTAGGTAATGGAAGTGTAATTAGTAATACTTGAAGAATTAGTGAATTTGATTTTGTTTAGTTAGTCATTTTGGACTGTGAGTTAAAGTTTTAATAAATTGAGCAAATTAAGTTGAATTGATGAATTGAGATTAAATATTGGAACCATCTTAAGGCAGAATTAAAAATGTATCTTAATTTTGTGAAATTTTTACTAAGCTTAAGAATATATGTGTTAAGTTAGGATGTAATAACTGAGGACAAGGGAGGGTTAGCTGTTAGTTGGGAATTTAGACCAGCTAATTAATTATAAATTGGTAAATTTCGCTAATGAAATGGATCATGTATATTAAGCTTAAATAAGACCTGTGCGAATGAGTGTGTATTTTAAAGCGAATGTATGAATGAGGCATATTCCAACTAAATTTTTAATGTATGTATATTTATTAGTATGCATGTATACGGGTGAATGTGTATAGTATTTATGGGTCAACGGGTTTATTTTCCTGACAATATGGATCGAAATGTATACGGACATTGATTACTATCAATTTAATTTTTTTTTTATGAATTTACTTAGGTGACATATTAATGTGACTAAAATATGTCAGCAATGTATGAAATTTAATAGAGTACATACATGTGTATATATATTAGAAGTGAATAGGTGATTGACATTTAGTTCAAAGGTTAAATGTTTATTTATTATAAAACACTTAAATGCTTTAGTTTAGCTTTTCTTTATATCATCTACTGAATGCAACTTCTAATTTTCCTTGAAAACTGAATTTTGCTTAATTTTCAGCTTAACTAAAGCAAAGAGTTTGTTCTTTTTATAGAACAAGAAAACTTCGTTGATATATGAGTTGTCATTCTTGCTGTTGGGTAATTGCTCAGTGTAGCTTTTAATGGCTTTGTGATGCTATGCTTACCCTGGCTTTTTCTTTCTGCTGTGTCAATATGCAGTTGCAAAGAGGTCATCAATGTTTAATGATCCTACTGTTGAAATACAGGAATTAACTGCCTTGATAAAGAATGATATTAAAACATTAAATACTGCCCTTACGGATCTGCAAACCCTTCAAAACATGGAAATAGCTGATGGGAATTACTCTAAGGATAGAGTTGTTCATTCCACAGCAGTGTGTGATGACTTGAAGGGTAAACTTATGGGAGCTACAAAAGAGCTTCAAAATGTGTTAATTACTAGAACAGACGTTAGTGTTACTAATAGCTCTTATTGCTGGTCCGGCTTAGCACCTTCTAACAATTCTACTCTCTCTCAATGTGGTTTTTCATATCCCTGCGGAATATTAAGGCTCATGAGAATAGGAAGCAGATATTTTCCTCAAATGCTTCAAGAGAGAACCCTTTTATGCAGCAAGCAAAACCCATGACTGAGCCGCCACCTTGGTCAAGTTCAGGACATGCCTTTGGTGATTCACAGCCATCCTCGTAAGTCTTTGGAAACTTTTAATAACCTACTTCTTCTTTCCATATGCTGTTAATGAGACGCACCAGCTACCTTTATACAGCTAACAAATTTGTGATACCAACTTTCTATTTTTTATTCTATGTGAATTTGGATTGTCATTTAACTAATATTTATGGTAAAGCATAGAATTGATCGTTACTTTAGGTGTCAAGTAGGTGATTTTCCCTATTGCTGAAAATGAGCCCCTTCCAGGGACTTGTGGTAACTGAGTTAGAAAATAACACAATTGCATGAACAAAGTAAACTTTTCCTCATTAGTTATTGAGATGAAACATAGTTTCTTTTACTGTAACATGTGGACGTGTATTGTTAGGCATAATTAGACGTAAAAAGGCAATCATATATTAGCAACTTCAAAGTAATTGCCCATGTTTTTAAGTGAAAAGAACATCCGCTTGCCTGTCTTGAAGCTTTGTTGCTTTAATAATTATCTGTCTATTGGTGTATTAGTTTTAAAGAGATGTTAGTTCGAATTTCCTTCACAGTTCATTTTTAATCCTTGTTGATTCTATTTATGGGAAAGTTCAGATTATTGTTTTTAGAATGATGAATGTTTCCATGAAATTAGAATGATGCATTGTCCATGTTTTGGTCTGTTGAAATAGGTGGATTTGCTTATTCAATTATCACAAGTTAATACACTCCTTTGGGTTTTGGCATATCAAACGTCATGTTTGCTTACTAAATTTGTATTCAAACTTGATACAACTTTTGTTTTAGGATTTGGTTTTTTGAATATTGTCTAGCTTCCAAAGCATTGTTTTAGAAATGTAGCGCTAATTAAACGTTTTGTTTCAGTACAGACGGAGGCTAGCTGTGGACAATGCGCCTTCCCACCAAATGGAAATGTCCATGTTGCAATAGGTTGCGCCAAGGCAGGAAGATTATAGTCAAAATCGTGCAGGTGCTCTTCATAACGTGGAATCTACAATTTCAGAACTCAGTGGTATTTTCAACTCTTTTATTTACGTCAATGTGATACTTGTGCATTTATTTTTAGTCGATAGTTTTGATGTATTAATATTATACTTTTGTATTTTGTATAATTGAATTGAGTACTGAAATTTGGATTATATAAGTATATTATAAGATATGGTGTGTGAGATTGGATCTAAATTGGAGGATGGGCAAACTTGTGTTGGAGTTTGAATTGAAGTGGGGTGAATAAATATATGATTATTTGAAATGTAAAGATTTTATTGATTACAAGGGATAGGCAATATTATAGAGGGAATTCTGCAGAAATTTCGGTAAAATTAAGTGACATATTTGTATTTTGATTGAATGAATAATAAAACTAATTAGCTATAGGGCAGATCGGTCGTTGGAATCGTAGTGTGTATAAATGAAGGGTGTTACATGATTGAGTTTTTTTTATCTAATATAAGATTTTTTTTTTGCAGGAACACGATGCAAATTTTGAAGTTTTAACAGATTTTATTTCTTAATTAGGATGCAAATTTAATTTTTTGTATTAGATAGTATGTTTTTTTTTAATTAACCTTTTTATTTGAATAAATACATTATATTAGATTTTCTTTAGAAATTTAATTGATTGTATGACATTAAATTTAAAATGTGTCATTTTTACTACAATGCATATATGATAAGTATATTTGTCATAATTTGTCGACTTATTAGTTCATAAATAACGATATAATGTTTACAATTACGATATTAAAATTATAATAAAAAATATATAATTTAATGACAATAAAAAATTGTCACAAACTATTTTTTGTGACAATTATTTTTATCCCTATTTACGTCACTAAAATGTAACGTAATATGATGATTTACATTCATCGTTAATACACATTAATTTAATGACGAAATCATTTTTCGTCACTTAAAGTATTCGATTTAGTGACGAAATTAAATATTTTATGATGAAAATTATATTTATTTGTGACGATAATTATGTAACCAATGCTTAATGGTTTTAATCAGAAGCAGAGTTTCGTCATTAAAAATATTTAATTTCGTGACGAATTTTAAATTTGTCATAAAAAATACCAATATTTAGTGACGATAAACAATATAATGTGACGAAATATAATTTTATTTATTACATAATTTTTGTCATGAAAAGTAAGAACTAAAGATGACGATAATCATTTTCGTCACAAAAAATGATACTTACGGTGACAAAAAAGTAAATTGTCACGTAAAATTTTATGTTACGCGCCTACCATTACGTTCTCTGTGACGATAAAAAATCGTCACCTTATATTTTCAGAGACGAAAAATGAATTTTTCGTGACAATTTTTTGTGTCATAAAAAGTGTAATTTCTTGTAGTGAAATATTTTATCACTACATGAAGGATGACCATCTCGAAGGTCGACTGCTTTGCCCAAACGGGGCGGACAAAGGCAGCTGCACTCATATATCCCTTTGTAAGCATGCTTATCTATCCACTACAGTGACACTTCAGGCTCAACTCACTCACTTTAAACACAACACTTGACAAGACAAACCCACAAGTCAAAACACCAATTACAATATTAACTACTACTCAAAATATCGAAGCCAGAAATCAAAACACTACATATCATAATTATTAACATAGAATTGGCGCGATCAACATACACTTGTACAAAAAGCAAAACATAACCCATATAAGAGTGAGAAACCATGTAAGGATGGACAAAAGAATCACATCCAGAAAACAAGGAAGGCAGGAAGGGCCTCTGTCGCGATCACAACAAGTGTCGTGCTCGTGATAGAGCATGGGGTACCTCATCGCGGGCTCCCGCCAGGAGGCGTGCTCGCAATGAAGCATGCTCGGCAGACTCACACAAAACCGAGCTCTGTCGTGCTAGCGACAGAGACCAGTTATTTCCCCCTTGCATGCACACTCGGCAGCATGCTCGCGTTGAGGATTCGGCCACCGAACTCTCAGCCGCGCTTATGACAGAGGGCTCTCCAACAACAAGGGACCAATCCGCAGTCTGTCGCTCTCGCGACAGATCCCAGATTTTCCTAGAATCTGCACTTTCCAGCTCTACTACACATTCAACCTTCAAAAACCACACAATCATGCACAAACTCTTACTTTATCACCCAATTGCAACTTACTACATGCTCATTATCAGAATACACTCAATTATCACAAGATTGAACAAATAAGTCAAGAGAAACTTCAAAATTTGCAGATTATGAACACCAAGAACAGTATTTACCCGACTCATACAATTTTACCATCAACTCTCACATGCAGTCATCTAGAACACTAATCATGCAATACTAACATCATTACCCATCATTTACATGGTTAAACTCAAGTCAAAACACTCAAAATTTCCAGAAATCAAACACTAGTACACACACATGAAATTAATCCCAAACTGAAAAAAAACAACGACAACTCCCAAACCTCTTGAAGACCAAAACCCAGCTCATCTTCAAACTAGAACCTTATCCTTGCCCTAGCTCTCCATCTAGCATCCAAATCTTGCACAAACAAACCCAAAATCCTTAATCCAAAATCCTAGATTCCCCAAAATCAAAACAAACTAGAAGAAGAAGAAGAATAAGAAGAAGATGCACGCACAAATAACAAAAGCCTAACCACTTACCTCTTCAATCTTGCTCCCAACTCTACCAAATTAACTCTAACTCATGCAAAACCAAGAGAGGAAGAGCAAGAAATGGGAAAGGAGAAAAGAAAAGAGAGTACGGGAAGGAGAAGAGGGCCCAAACGTGAACTTCTGCCCTTCTCCCTTTCCTCTTTTCCTTTTCCTCTTTCTCATTAAATGCTCACACCAACCATGCCACTTGTCCACTTCCTAAGGGTCCACTTGTCAAAATCCTAAAGAACCAAAATCCATCATGATTAACTTTTCATCAAGGCACCATACACTCCACTCACTAGATAACTTCCATAATAAACATATAATCCTTGGCACAATACACACGTTCCACTAGATAATTCCTCACTTAATGCTTAAATCCTTAATAAATTAAATTTTCTCATGCACAAATTACAGAAATACCTTTAATTTTTTTGACTTAGTATTCAAATTCCGACTAAGCCCATTTTGGGTTGTTACATGCCATGAACAGAAGGCGAGTGAAAAAGGGATGCCCGTGGTATCGGTTGACTATTAGTCCACTAGTGAGAGTGGAGAAGAAGATGAAGAGGAAGATGAGAACCCGCTGATCCATGGTGATATAAGGATAAAAGGAATGAGAAGATCAGAGCCATCTCCCGGAGTGGAAGGGTGATCCTAGAGGTAGAAAAATATCAAGTTCCAGTACTTGTAGATGTAAAAAAAGAGCCAGAGGAAAGCTCGATAATAAAATAGTTAAAGAGCACATCACCTCAAATATCGATATGGGACTTGTTGAGACAATCACCACCACATAGGCAAAAGCAAGCTAAAGCCCTATGTGAATACACTATTGTAACCACCATTTCCCCTACCGAATTGCTAGATATTGTAAAGGGAAGCTCTAAAGAGAACCTTGTTTATTCAGATGCAGATTTACTAGCAGAAGGATGCAACCATAATCGCCCATTGTATATAAGGGCATAGATTAATGAGAAGCATATGGCGTGTGTCATGGTAGATGGCAGGTTTTCTATAAATGTATGTCCTCTGGTAGCGTTTTTTGTATTTGGGCTAAATAAGAGTATGTTGAGCAAGTCAAACCTCACAATCACCACTTATGATAACTCCAAAAGACAAGCAGCGGGAACCTTTCAGGTAGTGTTGAAGACCAGGACATTCGAGACAGAGGCAGAATTCGTGGTCCTCCCAATCCTCGCAAACTTCTTAGTATTTCTCGGGAGGCCATGGTTCCACAAACTGGGGGGAACGCCATCCACTCTGCACCAAATGATAAAAATCTCGCATGATGGGCAGGTTATGACCATTCGAGCTGCTAGGGAAAATCAAGTTCTATCTTGGAGATTTCAAAGTAGCCCTTTAGTGGTTTCTATGTGGCCATGATCTTGGAAGAGGGAGATAGTAAAGGAAGCCCCCAGGTGGTCAATATAATGAAGCGAATGTGTTTTCTCCGAAGGGTTGATTTGGGTAAAAACTTTCAAGGATTGCAGTCAGCCATCGTAACAATAGAAAGACTGAAGGGGCCTTGGATTCAAAGGGACAACGATGAAGAGTAAGAAGACATCGGGTGAGATCCCCCACATTTGAGAATGTTTTGTGCCAGCAGCCTCAATCTGTATTTATACTGGAGAAGCCGAGCCTCGGTGGATTGATGGGAAAATCATACCAGGGTTTAAAGTCTTTAATGACATTTTTGACAGGGATGTCGGAGTTATCAAGCTCGTGGATGGCTTTTGGGATGAAGAGGTCATGACTGAAGGCACCGTCTGGGATTGAAATCCACCAGAGGAAATTATCACCAATAAGCTAATGGCCACTAGAGTAAAGGGTAAGGAGAAGATAGAAGTGGAGGCACATGGACCTGATTTGAAGAAACAAGAGAAGATTCCGGAGGTTATTGAAGAGCCTCCAAAGAGCAAGGATGTTACCTAACCGTTGGCTACAACATCCGCGTCGGCGGAGAAAGAAGACAATTGTGATTTAGATGTTCGTTTTATTCTGGAACTATTTAATGATGATGTTTCTAATTCAATCTTTATTATTAAGCTGGATGATTTTGCATACTTGTGCGTTATTTCTAGTGATTTCACTATGCATAATCACGAACATGACTCATTCATATTTGATATTGATTCAACTAATGCTATCCATTTAATCTCAGAACTTCAGAAATCCTAAAGGAAATGTTGATATCATCTAAGATAACTCCTGAAGAGAGATTAGATTTGAGAGAATATTAAAAAAATATGAAAAAGTCTTTGCCTGGACTTACAAAGATATGCCAGGAATTGACCATGCAATTGCTAAACATGCCATACCCATGTACCCGAATCACAAGCTCATTAAGCAAAAACTCAGAAGGCTCAGGCCAAAGTGGGTAGAAAAGGTCAAAGAAGAAGTCCATACACAAATTGAGGCCAAGCTCCTTATAGAGGTTCAATACCCAACTTGGTTAGCTAATGTTGTTATTGTGGCCAAAAAGAATGGAAAAGTTCGTCTATGTGCAGACTACCGGGGTTTGAGCAAAGCTTATCGAAATGCTGACTTCCTTTTGCCTCACATCGATGTGCTAGTGGACAATGTAGCCTCTTACATAATGTATAGCTTCATGGACAGGTATGTCAAGTATTACCAGATCCTCAACAAGATAACAGATTGGATTAAAACAGCTCTCATCACCGAGTGGCGTACGTTTGCTTGCAGAGTGATGCCTTTTGGATTTAAGAATGCAAGTGCAACCTATCAAATAATGGCTTCTAAGATTCTCGATGACTTGATTCACAAAGAAATAGAGGTGTATGCCGACAATATGATGATCAAGTCGGCTACTAGAGAAGGTCATTTTGAGGCATTAGAGAAGTTTTTTCTAAGGATCGACAAATACAATTTGCGCCTTAACCTTAAGAAATGCATCTTTGGATTTACCTTAGGTAAACTTTTGGGTCATGTTGTGAGCTAGAGAGGAATTGAAATCAATCTTGATAAGGTCAAAGCAATCAGGGAAATGTCAATGCCCCAGAAAGAAAAGGATGCCTGAAGTTTCTTAGCGAAATTATAGTACATCATTCATTTTATTGTTAAGCTTACTTCAGTTTACGAACCTATCTTTAAGCTTCTAAAAAAAAATCAGCCTGTAATATGGAACGATGTCTGCCAAAAAGCTTTCAAGACCATTAGAGAGTACGTATTAAACCCACCAGTTCTAAGACCACTTAAACATGTTAAGCCTTTAATCCTCTATTTAGTAATAGAAAACAGCTCAGTAGGTGCCATGATGGCTTAAGAGGATCAGTTCGGAATGGAGTTTGTGGTCTACTACCTTAGTAAGAAGTTCCTCTCTTATGAAGTTAAGTATGCTGAGGTCGAAAAGATTTGCCTAGCGGTGATTTGAGCTTCTAAGAAATTGAGGAATTTCTTTCATTCTTACAAGGTACAGGCTGTTGTTAAGCAAAATCCTCTTAAATATCTTAAGGGAGTGCCTTCTCTATTAGGAAAGATGGGGAGATGGTTGATACTGCTGCAAGAATTTGATATAGAATACATTACTAGGAAAACTATCAAGGGGTAGGCTATAGCAAAATTCTTAGCTGAACATCCTATAGAAGGAAACCAAGTTAAGTATAACTTCCTTGATGAGGATGTTATGGCCATTGAAGTTCAAGGGTGGCGGATGTATTTTGGTAGGGCAGTTAACAACAAAGGGGACAGGAGCAGGAATCATTCTCACAACCCCAGATGGTGAAAAGCTCCCATTAGACTAGAAGTTAAGATACAAGGCTACCAAAAATGAAGCTGAGTATGAAGCTTGCATCTTTGGGTTGGAAGTGCTATTAGCCTTGGGGGCAAAGACTGCAGAGGTTTTTAGGGATTCATCATTGGTAATCCATCATATCCAAGGCGAATGGTCTGTTGGGGAAGAGCGACTGATGCCATACGTAAAGCACTTGAAGATGTTGAGCTGTCAGGTTGAGGCTTGCACCTTTCATTTTATTCCTAGAGATGAAAACCAATTGGCAGACACTCTCACAACTTTGGTGTCCATGTGGGATAACCCAGAAGGAGTAATCATAAAGACGATACTAATCTCAAGTTCAAAAAAACCTTACTTTGAGACCGAACAAATAATAGATGCCGAGATTATTGATGAGAAGCCTTGGTACTATGATATTCAGAATTACTTAGAGAAGTCAGCATTCCTAAAAGAAGCCACTGAAAAGGACCAAAGAATGATCCATAAGTTGTCTACTCAATTCATCAATGTATACGATGTGTTATACGAACGAAAAGCTGATGGTATTCAACTAAGGTGTTTGGATGAGAAGGAAGCTAAGAAGGTTATAGAGGAAACTCATGCCAAGGTCTATGGAGCTCACATTATAATGGCCCAAAATCGTAATTTTTATAAATAGTGATTTTTGGGCCGTGAATAGTGACATCGCGGTGAATAGCACTTCCCAGAGTTGAAAAATATTTTATTTGATCATTGGAAAGAGGAGGTCAGCAGGAGTCTGAGGATGAAACTTGGGGTCAAACTGAGGTCAAATGGGCCCGAAATGTGCAAAAAAGGGGTCAAAGGGTCAGTTTGGTTATCTGTCGGTGATAGGCGGTCGTCTATAGTGTTAGATGGCCAAGCCATCGGTTGTAACATATGGGCATCTGTGGGATATTTCTAGTCCGGTTTGACTAATTTTGACCCGAGTTTGACCAGACAATAACTTGAGCTACAGACCTCAGAAAAATAATTTGAAAATATGGACGCCGGAGGCCTCGAATAACTGCTTTTAGGGTATTCGAAAGAGGTTCATAAAACTTGTAAAGATTACAAGGGCATCTATTTTGGGCAACAAGAGGTGTTTTGGAGTCACCAACCAATAGAACATTGGGATAGTTCATCTAGCCTCAATGAGCTAAAGACAATGCGTGTATGTCTATTATGGGCAATAGGTGATATTTTTGAATTCCCATATATTAGGAAGGTTCATCTAACCTCAATAAAGCCTAAGACCAGAGAGAGTTTGGGGCTTCACTTTTATTCATACCTTGGTCAAAATCATAATGAGTTTTCAAAGTTAAAATTCCATTCGTTTTCCCATACAACTTATGCATTTATTAAAACACAATTCAAGCAAATAAGCAATAAACAACACCATTTCAAATGACGTAAACAAGAGCATATTAAATTACAATAAAAATAGGGGTAGAATACAACTCCACTTGAATAAATAGAAATGGAAATCGTGCATAAAACGGGATATTCAAATTGAGAACATTGGTTCCCTCATATATGTAGTAATGAAAACAATCTTTAGGCGACAATTTGGAGCGAAACTAGGACATTGGTGCCATTTTAATAAAGAAAACCTTATTTTAATTGTAAAAATCTTTAGTTTTTTTTTAAGTTAACGAACATAAAAATGGCATCTGTAATTATGAACAAAAATTGGAAAGATTAATTAGAGAGAGGAGGAAAAGAATGAACCAAGTAGGTGTCTCTGAATCATCTCAATTAATCCCCTTTCTTAGCATCCAATATTCAACAAAACTCACAAAACCAAATAGAATAACATGTTAGCAATATTAAAATAAAATATCAAAAGCAAAATAAATGATGGAACAGTAGAAAATATTAAAAGAAATTACCTAAGATTAATAAAACAAAGCAAAATAAAAAAGGGGCCAAAACAATCAAAAAATGAAGAGGGAGAACCTAGGGACGGCCCAGGAGAAATGAGGGACGACCATCTGTGAGCCGACCTACGGGCAAAAGATGCTTTCTGTTATGTCCCGTCGCTCGCTTTGAGCAATAGCCGTCGTTGAATCCTTCTTCCCGTCGGTCATCTCTAGAATTCAAAAATAACAATAAAACTTCATATTCAAAGGTTTTAAAGCTCAGATTTCTTACCTTTTGTGGATCTTAGGCCGTTATTTCACGCATTTGAACAAAATAATCACCAAACAAAAGAAATTTAACATGAAAATAACAGAATAACCAAGAAAACAAACCAATTTACATCTTGAAGATAAATCACAAATTTTAATGTCAAATATTGAAGTTAATGCAATAATGGCTACTTTGATCCCAGAATGTTTACCCTCAGACACTAATCTCCAGAAGGTAATGAATATTGCAGATCTTCTTGAATTCCACAAGACTTAAATGAATTGAAAATCACTTTCTCTCTCTAAGAAGCTTCTTTTCAAGAATAATGGAATTTATATAGGAAGCAAACCAAGAAAAGAGAATTAATTTTCCTTCCTCAATTAATTCTTACAGAATAAATAAAAAATGAATCTAAAGAGAAAAGTAATAATATACTTGAAAAATCAGGTAATTAAGAATTCTCCTCGAAAATAAACATTAAATGTGACATTTAGCCTATTAAAATTAGGATTTAAAACCATCTCTGTCGAAGGAAAAAGAGAAAAATTATTATCAGGCCATGACCGACAGGCGTCATTCAATCAAGCGATGAGCATCGATCGGGAAACACCGGACATCCATTACGCGCATGAGGGATGGGCATCCTTTACGCGCGAATGACGGGCAACCTTTTGTGCAAGGGACAGGAGTCACTCGAGCGAAAAGCAGTTCGGCCTGTCGCTATAAAGTGCGCTCGTGCCTCAACGAGACAGCGGGCGCTCCTGAGGAGGGACGAGCGTCAATTAACAAAAAAAAAAATTTTTTCAAGAAAGAAAACTTTATTTCCGAAATAAGGGAGAGTTTATAAGGATTTTTTGTCAGAAAGCACTTTAAAATTCATGGAATTCATAGGCAAAACCTACAATTTGACCGTTTGCCTGTATAACATGTATTAATATCATCATTGTATAACTTTGATTTGGGTTGCCTCGGAACCTGGTGTCTGCAGTTGCCCCCAACTTTGAGAAAACTAGTGCATGGGTGCCTAAGTGAGCAAAAATTCAGAGAAAAGGGAAGAAGCACATACCTGAGGCAGTCCTTACCTTTTTGAAGGTTGTGGCTTATGATTGTCGCCACCGAGTCATTTTGAAGACTTAATCTTTTAGGCATATGATTGTTGCTGTCGAGACTTTTGACCTATGATAATGCATCCGAATCATTCAAAAGATCGTGTTTGATCCATCTAGCATCTGATTGTTGATGTCAGGAGTATATTGGTAATATATCCGGCATATGATTGTTGCCATCAAGATTTCGACATATGATTGTCACCGTTGAGCCGCAGGCATATGATTGTCGCTATAACTCGCTTTGTAGACTACAATTTTTCCGTCCGGCATATGATTGTCGCCTTTGAGACATCAGCATATGTTTGTCACCGTAAAGCTATGAGCATATGATTGTCGCCACAACTCAGTTTGTAGATTATAGTTGATCTGTATGTCATGTGATTGTCGCCATGTAGACATCGGTATATGACTATCGCTGTGAAGCCGTAAGCATATGATTGTCACCACAACTCGTTTTGCAGAAGATTTTCCTTCGATGCAGCCTATCATTAATGGTGCTGAGTTATCATGATGAGTTTGACTTTTGTGTCATGATGTAGACTGTTGGAATGTAATTCTTGTAATTTCAAAGAATCTTGTTAATTTATTGTATTAACTGGATCCTTTTTAAAGCGTAAATTTAACCTCTTTTCTTTTCTCTTTTTCTTATTTCTTATTTATTATTTCTCTTTCTAGCTCTTTATTTTCCTTGTTTTCTTTTATTCTATTATTTTGGTGCATCAAGTGTTTTCCAAAGCAAAATGAAATTTGAACAGAATGTAAATATCACTAAATAATGCTACATTTGTACATCAATAGATATATATACACAAAATCTCCCTGAACATGTACTACATAGGAGTGTAGTCAGTTGGCTCGTCCGGATCCTCATCACCATCTGACACATGTATAGGCTGGGCACTGGACATTGACAGCCCTACTCTAGAGGAAGATGGCTTGACTTCGGAGGAAGATGGCCCAGCTCTGGAGAAAGATGGCTAGTGGGTAACATCCACAGGTGGAGATCGAGAAGCTGCATACGACTCTTCTTAGGGAGGGTGCTGGAACTGAATTCGAGCATATCCTTCTAGAAATGGCCGAGCGCTAGTCCTGAGGCACTCCAAGAACTTGATAATCACCCATGCTAGCCCTGTGAAGGCCTGTACCTACTTTGAGGTCAGGCGCTTGGCAGCATCTCCAATCCCAGTGAACCTACCCTACATCTGCTCATGCAACTCCCCAATGGTCCCAAATATCACTAGTATAGAAGTCTCTAACACTTTGACTCGAAATCTGAGGGAAGTGACGGACTTACAAATCATCTAGATAGCCTAATCAATCTTCTATGCTGCTGCTGCTTGAGACGCACTCAAACCCTACCTCAGGTCCTCTATGAGTCTCTCTTGCCTGTCCAAGCACTCACCTAGTACCCTATATCTCTCCTCTATGTACTACTCTATGGTGGCAAGGGCGGCAGTCACTACTGAAATGATCTCGTGCTATGCAGACGGAGAAGGTGACTGTGTGCTAGGCTGTGAATGCTCTACACGAGGCCTTGGTGGTGGAGGAGCAGTAGATGTGGATGCAAGCGGGTGTCCAAGCTGGCTGTAAGGATGATATCTCTTCTTTGCCAGTCTGTCTTGTCTTTGAACTGATGTTGGTGGAGGTACATGACTCGGTATCTCCATATGACTCTGTTAGGAAGCTGGAGTGCGGATCATCTCATCCAAATCTATGTCAATATCCTGATCCTGGTCCTCTTCAGGCTGCTGCTGCTATGGGTGGTCTCCCTCTAGCTCAACCTCCTCCTCTGAGTCCTTTGGGTCCAGCTTGAGTGGAGGGAGATGGAAGAGGTGTCTGGTCTCTGCCACTCTAAGGAGCCTGTACTTATTAAGATGTCCTGGTATCTGAGCTACCATCCCTATGGTCTGGGCTGTAGCTAGATCTACATACACATCCTCATCCAATGGAGGCCCAAATTCAGCTAGGGGGACTCTAAGATATGTCAGCAACCTGGTGATCACACCCCCAGCACATATAAAAGGAGCCATCCCATGTGCCAATCTCACTAGATTAGCCAAGATCTCATGGCTAATGTTGAGTCTCCGACCTATCACCATCGCCCACATGCTCCATATCTCAACACTGTTGACCGACCCCAGATTACCAGTTCAGGCCAAGTAGGAGCTGAATAATACTCTATGGACATATCTCAAAGCCTGCGACTAGAGCATAATGCTCTTCGCCATATCATGGTCGTAGGGGCTCCTGGCAATGTAATGGCCTCCCAATGCTTTCTCCAGATGGCCATCTATGGTATCATCACGTCTACCCTAGATGGGAGTCCCATCGCTTGGGCAAAGACCCTACAAGTGATGCTAAAATAGCCCCCCTCTAATCCGGAACTGTATAACACCCTCCTCAGTTATTTATTTATTATATTATTAAATAACTTTGATCTGGTCTACCTCGGAACCTGGTGTCTGCAGTTGCCCCCAATTTTGAGAAAACTAGTGCATGGGTGCCTAAGTGAGCGAAAATTCAGAGAAAAGGGAAGAAGCACATACCTGAGGCAGTCCTTACCTTTTTGAAGGTTGTGGCTTATGATTGTCGCCACCGAGTCATTTTGAAGACTTAATCTTTTAGGCATATGATTGTTGCTGTCGAGACTTTTGACATGTGATAATGCATCCGAATCATTCAAAAGATCGTGTTTGATCCATCTAGCATCTGATTGTTGATGTCAGGAGTATATTGGTAATATATCCGGCATATGATTGTTGCCATCAAGATTTCGGCATATGATTGTCACCGTTGAGCCGCAGGCATATGATTGTCGCTATGACTCACTTTGTAGACTACAATTTTTCCGTCCGGCATATGATTGTCGCCTTTGAGACATCAGCATATGATTGTCACCGTAAAGCTATGAGCATATGATTGTCGCCACAACTCATTTTGTAGACTATAGTTGATCTGTATGGCATGTGATTGTCGCCATGTCGACATCGGTATATGACTATCGCCGTGAAGACGTAAGCATATGATTGTCACCACAACTCATTTTGCTGAAGATTTTCCTTCGATGCAGCCTATCATTAATGGTGCTGAGTTATCATGATGAGTTTGACTTTTGTGTCATGATGTAGACTGTTGGAATGTAATTCTTGTAATTTCAAAGAATCTTGTTAATTTATTGTATTAACTGGATCCTTTTTAAAGCGTAAATTTAACCTCTTTTCTTTTCTCTTTTTCTTATTTCTTATTTCTTATTTCTCTTTCTTGCTCTTTCTTTTCCTTGTTTTCTTTTATTCTATTATTTTGGTACATCAAGTGTTTTCCAAAGCAAAATGAAATTTGAACAGAATGTAAATATCACTAAATAATGCTACGTTTGTACATCAATAGATATATATACACAAAATCTCCTTGAACATGTACTACATAGGAGAGTAGTCAGTTGGCTCGTCCGGATCCTCATCACCATCTGACACATGTATAGGCTGGGCACTGGACGTTGACGGCCCTACTCTAGAGGAAGATGGCTTCACTTCGGAGGAAGAGGGCCCAGCTCTGGAGAAAGATGGCTAGTGGGTAACATCCACAGGTGGAGATCGAGAAGCTACATACGACTCTTCTTAGGGAGGGTGCTGGAACTGAATTCGAGCATATCCTTCTGGAAATGGCCGAGCGCTAGTCCTGAGGAACTCCAAGAACTTGATAATCAACCATGCTAGCCCTGTGAAGGCCTGTACCTACTTTGAGGTCAGGCGCTTGGCAGCATTTCCAATCCCAGTGAACCTACCCTACATTTGCTCATGCAACTCCCTAATTGTCCCAAATATCGCTGGTATAGAAGTCTCTAACACTTTGACTCGAAATCTGAGGGAAGTGACGGACTTACAAATCATCTAGATAGCCTAATCAATCTTCTATGCTGCTGCTGCTTGAGATGCACTCAAACCCTACCTCAGGTCCTCTATGAGTCTCTCTTGCCTGTCTAGGCGCTCACCTAGTACCCTATATTTCTCCTCTATGTACTACTCCATAGTGGCAAGGGCGGCAGCCACTACTGAAATGATCTCGTGCTATGCAGACGGAGAAGGTGACTGTGTGCTAGGCCGTGATTGCTCTACACGAGACCTTGGTGGTGGAGGAGCAGTAGATGTGGATGCATACGGGTGTCCAAGATGGCTGTAAGGGTGATATCTCTTCTTTGCCTATCTATCTTGTCTTTGAACTGATGTCGGTGGAGGCACAGGACTCGGTATCTCCATATGACTCTGTTAGGAAGCTGGAGTGCAGATCATCTCATCCAAATCTATGTCAATATCCTGATCCTGGTCCTCTTCAGGCTGCTGCTGCTATGGGTGGTCTCCCTCTAGCTCAACCTCCTCCTCTGAGTCCTTTGGGTCCAGCTTGAGTGGAGGGAGATGGAAGAGGTGTCTGGTCTCTGCCACTCTAAGGACCCTATACTTATTAAGATGTCCTGGTATCTGAGCTACCATCCCTATGGTCTGGGCTGTAGCTAGATCTACATACACATCCTCATCCAATGGAGGCCCAAATTCAGCTAGGGGGACTCTCAGATATGTCAGCAACCTGGTGATCACACCCCCAGCACATATAAAGGGAGCCATCCCATGTGCCAATCTCACTAGATTAGCTAAGATCTCGTGGCTAATGTTGAGTCTCCGACCTATCACCATCGCCCACATGCTCCATATCTCAACACTGTTGACCGACCCCGGATTACCAGTTCAGGCCAAGTAGGAGCTGAATAATACTCATCTCAAGGCCTGCGACTAGAGCGTAATGCTCTTCGCCATATTATGGTCGTAGGGGCTCCTGGCAATGTAATAGCCTCCCAATGCTGTCTCATGATGGCCATCTATGGTATCATCACGTCTACCCTAGATGGGAGTCCCATCGCTTGGGCAAAGACCCTACGAGTGTTGGTAAAATAGCCCCCTCTAATCCAGAACTGTATAACACCCTCCTCAGTATTCGACCTCTGGAACCCTTTATAGTGCAATGTGGCCAGAAACTCCCTCGCTACCTCCAGGTAAGTTTGGAATGATGGGCGAAGAAACTCAGTCCACCTCGCTGCCTCCAAAAGTGTGTCCACCTCATGTAGTATCCCCATGCACTGGAGGAAAGGCCTAAAGATATACTGGCTAGTCCAGAACTGGACGTAGGCTAGGCCCTGAATCTCTCCCTCAATCAGGGGTCATACATGCTAGAGTCTGAGGCTCGGGTTGGTCCTGAGGGATGTTTCGTCTCGGAGTAATACTAAAAAAGAAAGTTAGTTTTGCATTAATGCATGATAATTATAAGTAAACTAAGTATGTTTACAATTTTTAGAAATTTCGGCAGCATTCCGACTAAGGTGTGCCTAGCCAAAAAAAAGTCGACAGCATCCCTAGAAGGATGTACCTAACCCCCTGCATTAAAAGCACTAAATGGACGGGCCTCAGGCCCCAACAATAATTTCATTGGCATAATCATTTCATTGAAAAATAAACATCTAACAGAGAAATCCTATTTTACCGTCTTATTTTACTCCTAACCACTTTAAATGGCAATTCTAAAAAGGTACATTCCTAAATTTTATTATGCTATTTTATAATTTATATATTTTCATTATTTTCTCCTTAACTAGCAGTGTACAAAGTTCATATTGCAAAAAATAAATGGGCAGAATTTTCCCTACATTTTGAAGCATACATATCTACAATGCATTCAGAATATAAATTTAATTAAAAATAGGTGGCAAAAAAAGGGGAAAATGTGATAAAACTAACCTGGTAGTCGATGGATTGTCTGAATAAAATGAAATATACTGTAAAAGAATTAGAGCCGAACGTGTACGATTGTGAAGGGAGTGTTTTGGCATAAACAGCACGCAAAACGGATAGAAAACAAGGGAGAAAATGGCAAAAAACCGAGAAGGAACGTTGGTTCACGCAAAGCAAAGAAAGAAGAAGAAAAGAAGAAGGAGAAAAAATTGAAAAGGCAGGCAATGGCTCGCCTTATATAAGATTTCATGACCGACTGGCTAGCCATGCATGGAGCGAGCAATAGAACATCCCACAAGCCCGTTGGTCCTTTTGGATTTTAAATTTTTTTTTTAGAATTGAAAAAAAATACTCCCTGAAAGTTTTGCACCTCTACTTTTCCAAGTGATTAATCCATCAAATTTCTTCCTACAGAATTTATCGTGACAAATATGCACAAACAATTTATGCATGTGAAATGCATGAAGAAATGTAGAAGTAACACTAAGCGGTCCTAGGTTGACCAACGGGCAGGCTATGACTCGCTTTAGCCATGCCCGTCGGTCGCTACTTTCTATAAATAAGTGCCTGTTCCTTGGATTTTGTGCATTCTCCCCTTTGGCTTTTGGTCATAGCTCCTCTTCCAAGTATTTTCTCCTTTTCTCTTCCTTTTTCTTTTTAGTTACTTTTCCTTTTTTGCTTACATTTAATTTTTGCCCCGAAGTCTTGAAAATGTCATCATCAACCCTTAGCAAAATATGTCGACTTCTGGATGACCCCCGAACTTGGGAAAATGCCACTTTGTCTCCTTGTTCTGGCTTGAATTTTTTTAGGAGGGTTAAAGTGGACAAGAACCTTCTATTGGCTGCGGTTCGCTTCTGTGACCCCCGGTTTTAAGTTCTTAGATTTACCAATCAGGAATTGTGCCCCCTGCCCGAAGAATTTGCTGTAATTATTGGAAAGAGATTTTCTCTTGGCACACTACCCTACATCCTGAGCTATATATTGATTCATAGGAGGGATGTAGTGCTGTCCTTAGATATTTCACCATCTGCTGCTATTAGATTAGGCCCTCGGGATGCCACTTTTGTTTTAGAACCGTTAATTGAGGGACTAGAAGGCTTTTCTGATGTGCCCACCTATCGGGCCAGTATTGTTCTGCTATTCTGCTTGTCTAGGTATCTGGTGGTGGTTTCTGAGGAATTGATTAGCCATTATCGATTATTCAACATTGTGGATGGCATACATCGTGGGTTGACCCCATTTCTCTTGATTCTTACTGAGACCATTCTGAGCTTGGATGATGTCTATACTAATCCTTCTGTTGCCTTCACCAGAAGCCCATTATTACTCTAGGTAAATGTTTTATCATTATTTTAAAAGGTAATGCGTCCCTTATGGATTTTCACACTAGTTTTTCTTTAGCGGGAAATGCTTTCTTTCGGATTTTCACATAACCCTATGCCTTATTTTTTCCTTGAGTGGACCCCACCCATTCCAGCGGCCTTTTTTTCTGGAAGGTTAAAAACCCAATTAGTTTCAAATCAAAGAGTATAGGACAATCAAAAGCTTAACACATTTTATTACAAAATGTAAGATTAGTGAATTCTTTACATTACATTTTCACATAAACTGGACCCCTATACATGAGTATCTCTAATCTCCCTTATTTTCTTTGTTTTTCAGACATGGTTATAAGAGAAACAAAAATTACTATCGAAGCCTCCTCTTAGGGTGATCAACAATTATTCGATGAGGCATTTCCTTCCCAGGCAGTGGTTGTATTCCTTTGCATCTCCCGATGAAGGTTTTGCTCGATTGGTTGAGGTAGCAAATGACGACATCAACTTCATGTGCCCTTGGCTACCCCTTTCTTTTGTAACTTTGGATGGTTCTTCAGGATGCATTCTTTTGTGTGGGCTTCATGAAGTTACCTTCTATATTATCGCTCGCTATGTTCGGCTGTTTGGAGGAAATCAATATGTTGTGAGGCACCCTCTATCATTTCAAGGTGGCATTTTGTCTTTAGCTTTTGCATCTAGGTACCATAGCCTCTGGACACAGCTGTCTGTAAAAACTGTTATACCACATATTGGAGATTGCACCTTTACTTCTACTATTGCATACAAGAGGTGGGTAATTAGTCCTGTAATACCCCAATACCCCTTGGGAGGATATCGGAGCGCCACAAACACACATAAAAGCATATAGGAACATACTAAAGCAAAAGCAATAAAACATGACATAAGCGAACAAACTTAATTACATATATATCATAAATATTCAACAAAATTACAAAAGCATCCTTTTTACATTACATCTGCATATAACGTAACAATAATATTACATATAAAACAAAATATCTGTTACAAATACAAAACTTTGCCTATACAAAAATGTACATATGCATAACAAAAAGACTCTCAACGAGCACCAACTCCTAGTGGCCAAGACCTACAGATGCACTGTTTGCAAACCGAACCTGTAACCTACACGGGAAAACACCCGTGCTGAGTGAAGGCTCAGTGGGGAGAAACAAAAACAAAAGACTTTAGACGAAGTCACAAATATCACATGCATCATTACAAAATATGCTCCAAACATAATAACATATATCCGCTAACACTAGAACACAAGTAAGTAAATAACAAATGCATCTTAATCTCAACTGGAACAATTCATATAGCTTACATATACTTTAACATCTATAAAATCACTAACCTTTGTCATGAAGAATGGGTTATTACATATCAATGTATCTCAAAGGCACACATATACATATAAGCATATTGGGAAATTGTTTCAAACTTAGAGTCATACAATAGCCTGAATTCCCATCCATGGTGGATACGGGTCTTGAAGATACTGATTGAACATAGTATAGAACATATAGAGACATGAGTCTCAAAACATTTATACCCAAAGGTAATAGAAGAGACCGAAGTCTCAAAACATTTAGACCCGCAAGGGGCTGACATTAGACCCAAACGGGGTCGACTTCTATCTGTTGCAAACTTTAGCCCTTTATAAGCATGCTTATCTATCCACTACTATGACCATTCAGGCTAAACTTAAAAACTCTATTCCATAACAGTCAAACTTTGCTATAATCGAATATTCAAATTGTCACACACAACGACATCCAGTAAGGCATATTTAGAGTACAATACTATAGCTCACATAATAAATTCAAATACCAATCAAAGTGAGAAACCATGCAAAGTAAACATATTTGAAGAACAGGGGAGGGTCGCGCTCGCGAAAGAGGCGATCCTCGCCCAAAGTCGCGCTCGCAACAAGCTCTACACTCTCGAGAAGGAGCTGGCAAGCCTCTGTCGTGCTCACGACCAAGGGCAGGGAATTCCCCATTGTACTCGAGCTCGCAGGCATGCTCGAGATGAAGGACAACCCGATGAACACTAGGCTTACCGAGCTCTCTGTCACGCTCGCGACAGAGAGCACCTCAGCGGGAGCTCGACTATCACACACTCTGTCGTGCTCGTCGTGATTCACACTCTGATCATAACTTTACAGCTCCTCTTATGCTCTACCTCTCCCTAACTCATGTAATCAAGCATACAATTCAATCTACTCATCAAATGCATATCAAAACATGCTTATAATCATGCCAATAACATTATACACTCATAACAAGCAATTAATTAACCAATTAACAAGATAAACAACTAGACTAAAATAACACTCAAATTAACCATAAACACCTATAACCATGCCCACATGCAAGCACTAATACTAGTTCTTTCAATACTCAAATTTAGCCAAAAACCCATTCAAACACACACATAAACATGCTTCTCAACACCAAAATTTCCAAAACTCAAAACTTAAAAACAAAAACATAACAATAAGACAAAACTCCAAAACCTCAATGGCAGCTCAAAACTACTCCTCTTCAAGTCCCAATCTTCTCTTTACCCTTATCCTTCTTCCTGTCACCAGCTTCTTGCACAAATCAAACCAAAACAGTTAATCCAAATCTGTATCACGATAAAAAATCAAAGAAGAGGAAGGAGGAGAAATCAAAACATTAACTTCCACAACCACTTACCTTACCAAATAAACACTTAACCTCTACAACACCCAGCTCAAAATCCTTAAAGATCAACCCAAAAGGAGGAGCAAGGACCAAGAAACGAAAGATGAAAGAAGAGAAAGAAGAAGAAGAAGAAGAAGAAGAAGTAGTAGTAGAAGAAGAAGAAGAAGAAGAAGAAGAAGGCGAACAAGACTGGAACGGGAACCACGCAGGAAAAAGGAGGAAGATAAAGCAAAAATTTGAATTTTGCCTCTTCTCTCTCTTCCTTTCTTTTCTTTCTTTTGATTTAATGCTCCTAACCACTAATCCTATGTGTCACTGTCTCATTGGCCAATCTTATTAAAACCTTGACAAATATCCTTTTTAGTCCTTGTCCAATTACCTTTTACTCACTTAATTAAATTCTTTCTTCTAAAACATTAATCCTTTTTCAATTAAGTCCTTAATTAATCCACTTTTATACTTGTCCAATTACATTTATGCCCTTTTTCCATGTAATAACTCTACAATTTCCTTCTAGGGTCCTTTTTGGTTTGTTACAAGTCCTACAGTTGATAATAGGACCAATCGACTTAGACATTTGGCTGGCGAGAGTAGTATAAGAGCATAATTATTAGATTACATAAATCCAGTAAAGAATAATATTTTTTTCTTTTTATAAAAGAACTAGTCCATAATGAACACATGATTGAATTGTTTATATTTTATGTCATTTTTTTGAAAAATTGTGTACATTTCAGTATGATTTCATCATACATGATCATCATTTGATATGAAATAATAATGCAAAACTACATCTAATCTCAAGGTAGATCTTATAAGCATCAAACTCCGATTTCCATTCAGCCTTCGCAGGTTTTCTTGATTGGATATTTTCTCTCAACCCCTAATTTTTGCCCAGGATGATATTTTTTGATTTTTACCCTGGCGGGGTTACCAATTTTGCAAGGCCGCCTTTTTTTGATTTTTGACCTGCAGAGCATTTATTTTCTTCTTTTAATTTTTAGCTTTAGCCATGCAACTTTTTAAATCTATCAATGATCACCGGTTCTTTGAACTCATTTCCATTGCTGTCTGCTAGAATCACTGCTCCCTTGGATAGCAAACTTTTAAGGACAAATGGACCATTCCATGTTGGTCTGAATTTACCGCGTATGTTTGGAATACCTGGCCTCATTTGTTTAAAAACCAAATCTCCTTTTTTTAGTTGATGCCTTCTGACCTTTCTCCCGAATGACCGAGCAAGTCTTTTTTGATAGATTTAGTTGTGATAATAAGCCCATAACCTGTTCTCATCTAACATATTCAACTGTTGTAGCCGCTGTTGTACCCATTCGGCCTTTGGGATTTGAGCTTCCAGGGCTATTCTTAAAGACTTGAGCTCTACCTCAATAGGGAACACTGCTTCTGTCCCATACACCAAAGGATAAGACGTGGCTCCCGTAGATGTTCTAACGGTAGTTCTATAGCCCTAGAGTGTAAAAGGGAACTTCTCTACCCAATCCTTGTAGTTCTGAACCATTTTAGACAAGATCTTTTTGATATTTTTATTAGCCGCTTCAATTGCCCCATTGGCTTGTGGACGATATGGAGAGGACTTGTATGCTCAATGCCATATGTAGACACCGGGTCCTGAGGCAGCCTAGATCATGGTTACCCAATGATAAAATTAACGTCTGTTCATAGGTAAAAAGGTTGGAAGTGATGATGTCCTTGTCAAGATTCGCTTTTTAGAGATAGAAAATAAAAAAAAAATAAGAAATAAAAATAAAAAAGGGAGGTTGAAAATTATAGCGTTTTAGTCAAAATTACCTTAAAAACAATTTAAAAAAAAATTCTGAAATTTTTGGCAGTCAGCACATGAGGGCAGGCCTCCCTCGCGCTTGCTACAAGGGCCAGCGTGGAGGGGCACGTGCTTGAGCTGGGGCAATTGCCCTGGGGGAGTTGCACGCGCGCCCGTCGGCGCACACGTGGGCGTCGCTCACCTGCAAGAGCATGGGCGCTGCTCGCCCGCGCGCGCATACCTCACATGCTCTACGCAGCAAGCACGCCCCTGTCCGCCCAAATCTGCCGATTTCGGACCAAATTGATTTTTTTCGGGATTTTTTCCGAAATTTTGATTTTTTATCCCATTCTTTTGAGATTTTCATGGTTTTTCCAGTCTTTAAAATTAAGATAACAAAGAATCTAATTTAAAATTTAATTTCCTTTCCTAATCAAGTAGGGTTTTTTTTATTAAAGCATATAAATAGAAAAATTAAGAAAGAGAAAGGGGAGAATTCTTTTAGGTTAAAAAAATTTTTTTTTTCTTCTTCTCTTCTTCAAGAAAATTCTCTCTACATTTATTTTTGAGTTTTCTCCTCCAAAAAAAAATTTCTTAAGATTTTAAAAAATTCAATTCTAAATGAATAATTTTTATTGAGACAAAGAAAAATGATTTTTTGTTATTGAATTTTTTTTTTTTACTTTTTTTTAATCAATTTTTCTTCTGACATAGAAAAATGATTTTTTGTTCTTAAGAATTGTTTATTTTTTCTTTAATTAATAATCGTTCTTGGGACAAGAAATTAATTCTTTGTTCTTGAAGAATTTTTATTTTTCTTTTATTATTTATTTTTAAGCAAATTTTCTTTCTTGAAATAAAGTTCCAATCTTATTATTTTCAATTCTAATTTTGCGATCAAAGCAAGGAAATCAATCATATTTTTCCCTCTATCGAATCCGAATTCTGAGGGTAAACATTCTTAGCTCAATTTCTTAGTTTTATTTTCTTTTATTTAGTTTTTATTCATATTTAATTAGTCATCATGTAGATCTTTATATTTATTGTTATTTTAGATATATATTTAACATTTTTTTTATTTTTCTTTGTTCTTTTTTTTATTTGGTTATTCATTCTTTTTTTTTTATTTATCATTATTATTTATTATCATTATTTATTATTATTATTGTTATTTATTTATTTATTTATTATTATTGTTATTTTTCATGTTTTTATGCATTCATCTAGAAATATGTTGTTTTATTTGTTTCAATCATGTCATTTAATTTATTTGACTTTCATAAAGCATTTTTTTTCATTTCTTTTAATTTATTACTTATTATTTCATGTGTTTAATTGATTTTATTAATTAAATTAGTAATATTAATTTTAATTGTATTTATTTCTGACTCCAATATCTATTTTCCCTTTTTGGGCATTGTCGCGAGCAAATGGGGGATCTACAAGACTCGTTTGGTTTGACCATTTATTTTTACTATTTTTATTATTTCCTTTATTTGGCTTCTTCATTTATTTTGCCATGTAATTTCTAATAAAATTGTTTATTTTATGCACGTTAAAAAAAATAACAAAAATATTTTTATTAATTAATTTGAAATTTTTTCTAATAAAAATGGGACCAATGTTCTAGTTTTTTCCATCCAAATAAACTGCCACATTTAATATTTTTTCTCTTAAGTATGCATGCGAGGACCAATGTCCTCATCCTTAATAAATTCCCCATTTTATGTATGATTTACATTTCACTTACAGTGGGGGTTGTATTCCGCCCCTAGTTTTTTTTGTAAATTATTGTGCTTTTATTCACTTTATGTTTAATTTACTTTTATTTACCGCTTTCACAACATGATTGATTTGCGCTTTCATTTTTGCATTAAAATGTATGAGAAAATGAATGAAAATTTAAATTCAAAACTCAATTATAATTTAATAAGGTATGAATAAATGGGAAGTCCCGAACCATCTCTGGTTTTAGGCTCAACAAGGTTAGATGAACCTTTCCAATGTTCTATTGGAAAGGAAATTCTAAAATATCTCTTGCTGTCCAAAATAGGCCCAAGTTGCATTGTGTTAGGCTCTACAAGGTTAGACGAACCATCCTAATGCTCTATTGGGGTGGGGACTCCAAAATATCTCTGGCTTGCCCAAAATAGATGTATAGTGGATCGTCTTAGGCTTCACGAGATTAGATGAATCTTTCCAATGTTTTATTGGAATGAGGATTCCAAAATATCTCTGATTGCCCAAAATAGACACACATGTGCTGTCTTAGGCTCAGTGAGGCTAGATGACCTTTCCCAATGTTTTATTGGGTGGCGACTCCAAAACACCTCCTTGTTGCACAAAATAGATGCCCTTGCAATCTTTTGCAAGTCTTATGAAGCTCTCTCGAATACCCTAAAAGAGGGTCAATTTGGGGCCCCCGAGGTTCGGCGTGCGTCATAGTGGCAACTCCACTGGGGACTATTGAGACTTCGCTTCAAAAGTACCTTGGTTAAAACATATAATTGAGTTTTAATTTAAAATTTTGACCCTTTTCAAAATTGCATTGCATATCACTAGAGGCTTACATCTACACTAGTTTGCATGCTCTCTCAACCCTGGTACATTCCTGAACCACGACCCTACGTTCACTCAATGTAGGGAAGTGTTAAGGATAATCACTAGCCCAAGCCTCGTACCATCATGGTATATTAAATATCATTATGCTCGTGATGAGCTAGACCCGTCGGCAGGGACCATGCTTGGGTAGACCTAAAGTATTATCACCCTGGCCAAAGCTCATATAATGGAAATAGATACTTCCCCTAGGTGGTATGAACCATAATACTATGCTCGTTGTATGGATCATTATGTATTGGACGATTCCAGATAGATTGGTTGGTCAGCTAATCAAAGGCTTTCATGCCCCGATAGGCCCATATCGATTTATTCGAACTGCCTAAATACACAATAATCAAAACCCATACGTATGTACATTAGATAAGAGAGGTTATACTGTTAGTTTTCCACCATGTACCATACGCGTCCATTAGGTTCCCTGTTAACCCATTGATCAAGCCCACCTAGGAAAGAGACCGCTCGACCTCTTGTGTGGGAGTGATAAGGTTGTAAGGATCTACTTGCTTGCATGTGGTTTTAGACATTGCACAGCATGCTCATGCATTACTTGTCATTCATGCAAAAAAAAAAAATATTCATGCACAAAAAAAATAACATGTACATTTTCTTTCGTGTGTGTACATTCTATTCTGTGCATATAATCTTTACATGTACATATCATTCTGTGCATAAATTTATTCCATACATTCATACATTATTCTAACTCCTTGATTTTTTAGCCATCATAGACCATCTGCCTAGTTGGTTTAGGGGTTTCGTCAGCTGCCTTCTCAGAGGGTTCTGCTTGAGTAACCAAAATCGAAATCAAGTGCAATTAACGGGCATTTAGAACAATCTTCAGAAATGGCTAACACACCAATTGAGGCAAATACAACCTGGGCTATGATTGCCGAGAAATTTGGTCAGAGGTTTGAAAAGTTTAAAGCCAGGATGTTGACTATGATGGAGAATTTAATCGTCACCGTGACACCACCCACTAGGTAACTGCTTACCATGTCGTAAAAAGAGCATGATCCAACTAAGGAGCATCCCTACCACCAACTGAGTCTAGAGGAGAGTCGTCTTTTGCTCCATTATCGAGACAAAAAGGCAAGGGGCAGGTTTCAAAGGATGGGTTTCTGGTAATGACATGGGGCCCGAAGAGAAGGATAGACGTCCTCAAAGAAGAAATTTTAAAGTGCAAACTGTCAATTACCCTGGCTGATCGCAAGAAAGTCACCATGAACTTAAAAATGAGAAGTTGATCGTACAGGTGTGATAGTTGTGTTGGCGCTCGGGGGACGAAAGAAGTATCAGCGACTAAAATAGACCAAAAATATTAATTCGGCACAGATAGATCCTTGCCTCAAGCATTGGAGGGGAACCTGCGATCATGGTTGGCTAGGCTAGCTAGAGATCAAGGGCAAATAAAGTGTCATCAGCACGCTAGATATCTGATGTACGACTGCCAAACACTAAAAGGTCAAGTCCATTATCCTCTTAATAATGAGTAGTTGGTGATCCATGAAGGAGGGGGCAATGTCATGGGAAGAGGTAATCATGGGAGCTCGATTCTTAGTGATAACCGTGTGAGAGATGTAACCGTAACACCCCATTTTCCACCCTAGTAATTTAAGCATGTGTTTGTGTGTGTTTTAGGAGTCAATTGCATGATATTAGTTATATAAGTGAGTTGTTTGTGTGATGAAGAAAAGAAGAAGGACTAGAATGGGACTTTGCCAACATCACCGTAAGAGTTTGACATGTGGAAGAAAGAGAAAAAGGAAGAGTAGATAAGGGTGAAGAGAGAGAGCACGTGAGGGACAACCACTGCCCTCTCACATTTTTGCCTCTCTTCCTCTTCGTCTCCCTCTTCTTCTCACTTCTTGTTCCTTTGATTCTCTTTACAAACTTGTGGATCTTGAGTTGATTTTGGCAAATTTCCAGCTTTGGGTAGGTAATTGTTCTTGTTCTTCTTCTCTTCTTCTCTCCTTATCTTGTTTTCCTTTAATGAGTTTGGGTTTGGGTTTGCGTTTTGAGCTTTTGTATGGTTGGGTTCGTTTTTGCAGAGAATCCTGTTAGAGAGCTAAAGGGGAAGGAGATTACCGGTGGTAGCGCCGCTAATTAATCGATTGTGTGGATTTGAAGCCTAGAGCTTTGGGAATTTATGATTTTATGTATTTTGTTCATTTTCGTATTTTGATATGTTTTTCTGGAAATTTCTGAGTTTAAACTTGTTTAGGCCTATATAAATGTTATGGGTTTTGATTAATTTGAATAGATACTGTAACACCCCGATATCCACCTTGGAAGGATACCGGAGCGCTACGCGAACAAATACATATACATATGCTCAATCATGCTAAAAGCAAATACATTTAATCGAAAAGATGCCAAAACAAAACATGATCATATCGTTTTACAAAAAGATTTGTAAACATTTAACATATACAAAATCGTTCCTTCACAAAATTATATTGCTAGAATCAAAGTCCATATACAAAACTTATATCAATACAAAAATATAGCGGAAGACAAAAAAAAACTCCAACTATAGACTTCTAGTGGCCGACCTACAGATGTCCGACTCCAAACTGAACCTGCCACCTACACAGGAAAACAACCTGTGCTAGGCGATAATGCTTAGTGGGGAGGAACAAAACATGCATTTAAATATAATTGCAATAATAATATATGAGCTTATCAAAGCAATAAAGCATGTAAACATATTCCAAAATATACATCCACACATGCATATGGGTATGTAGCCATCACTTATACATCATATGTGTATTCACAAGATAGAGTAATTAATCATTTATATCCAAGTAATTTTTTTTCATATGCATCAACTAAATATAAACATTTAGCCATTCAAATCCAACTAAACGTATTGCACCATATCTTGTCATATCGCGTGTACATAAACATGTAACATATATCCATTTCCATATCATTGGGAGCACATATCATAGTCATATATAATAGCCGCATATACAAGCCTCATGTAGTAGCCTGATTACTCACTAACTAGTGGATATAGATACTAATGATACTGATAGGACACAGTATCCAAGTATATAGAGACATGAGTCTCGAATCACATGTAAACATGTGTACCCGAAGGTATACCGGAGACCGAAGTCTCAAATCATATAAACTGGAGACCGAAGTCTCTTATCATGTAAACCCAAATGGGGTCAACATGTAACGTGTAACATATAGCAGCTGCAGTCACACTCTAACCCTTGATAAGCGCTTATCTATCCACTACTAGGACTATCAGGATCAAACAACAACTTAGCTATGCTTTAGTATTACTATCATATAATAGAGAATAATTCAAGTATAATCACATCATTTCATATATTCATGTATATTGACAAATTTTGGAGTCACATAAATCATATACTGGCTTTATTATGGACATATAACTCTTAATTAAATTACCCATGTACATATAAATCATGAACGTATAAATCGCATACAATATTATTAATCATGAACATATAACTTATAATTAAATAACCCATAATAATACACATGCATAAGCCAAATCATGTCCCATGCAGTAGTAAAAATCTATGTAAAAAGAGACTTGAAAACCAATTTTAGAAAACAGGGTGGGCAGGCAGATGGGTTACTATCGTGCTCGCGGCTACAAATCGCGCTCGCGACAGTAACTAAGAAAGCACTGAGGGAGAAATAGACTAGCACGAGTCGTGCATAACATCACGACTCGTGCTCAGACAAGCATCCAATATCACGAGTCGGACTCCTCCCTCCGAGTCGTGCACGCCATGCCGAGCAGAACGGGCTCCCACGCCGAGCGGCTCCCATTCCGAACGGGCTATCTTCACGACTCGTGAAGAACTTCACATGTCGTGAAGACTCTCATGCCGAGTGACTACTCTTCATGACTCGTGAAGAGGTTCACATGTCGTGAAGAGTCTCATCCGAACGGGATAATCTTCATGATTCGTGAAGAGTACCCTGCCAAGCGGCTCTTGCCGAATGGGCTATTCTTCACGACTCGTGAAGAACTTCACGTGTCGTGAAGAATTGCAGGCCGATCGGATTCTTGTATGCGAGAATGGAAGACTTGGTTCTGTCGTGCTCACGATAGAATCGTATTTTCCTATTCTCAAGAAAAATGCAGAAAATAGAGCTTGTAGAAACCAAATCAAACCTTTACCCATAACCACATATCATGCAAAAATCATGTAAAAGTTACCTCTAATGCCTTCAATACGTGCTTATAACCATAACAACACAAATTACACGATATTAACACACATCTAAAGAACATATACAGAGGTTACAAAACCCAGAAATCCATCTCATATTCATGTACACGCACTTCAAAATTGACACGCAAACCATTGTAACTCTAACATTTCAAATCATATACACAAATCTATCATACCTATGCATTTACTTGTACCAAAACACACAAATGACAGGTATTTACATATCACATAATGATCCGAAGAGATATGGATAAACATTCCCAAACGTACACAGCCAAACAAAAAGCTCCCAAACCTGAAATGGACCTCAATCCACTATCTTCAAGATACAACTTTTCCTTTTCTTTTGTCTTTTCTCCTCTCTTCAGATTCTTGTATATAAATGAAACAAATGTTCAGATACCCACTCAATCAAAACCATATACCCATATCAACCCAAAAGGAAGAAGAAGAAGAAGCAAACCAGTAAACCCAGCCACTTACCTCTTGGAAAAACCACTCTTGATCACAAAACCCTAGCTCAACGTGAAGAACAATGTAGGAAAGAGTAGAGAGCAGAAAAATGAGAGAGGTGAGGGAGTGAGAGAACGGGAAGAGCAAGGAAGAGGAGGAGCTGGTGGCTTCCACAGGAAGCAAACAACTTTGTGCTCTCCCTCTCTCTTCTCCCTTTAAAATATCATTCAATGCACTCACCTACCCATCCACATGTCCATCTCTTATTGGACCCCTTATTCCACTTCTTTGACTTTCTTTCTTTTGTCCTTAATTCACTTACACAATTACCCAATTACCCTTTAAATGTCCAATTAACATGTAATTTCCGACTAGGCCATTTTTGGGATGTTACAATTCTCTCCTTCTTAAGAAATTTTGTCCTTGAAATTTTCTTGCTAACCATTTACATTCCATTTACGAAAACCGAACTCATATGAAAACTTAACAAATTAACACTTACCAGAAGGACCTACGGGCTCTGGAGTATCCTCTCTGATCATCACATACACTCGAGGCCTGACATAATCTCCTTCAGTCGGGATTCGATGCATGGTTTTCGATGGCGACTGAGGAGCTCTACTTCTATCCCGATTGCTTCTTGTTGCATTCGATTTACCTCCACCCGCTTTACTCCCTTGTTGGCTCTTATTCTCCCTCCGGTCGGGGCAATTAGCAAACCGATAATCCATGCTTTCGCACTTGAAATGTGCTCCTGTGATCTTGTGACATGTACCCTAATGCTGTCTTTGGCAATGCTTACACTCTGGTGCTCGACTTCCCTTACTAGTAAGCGGTGCCACACTTCCCACTTTTGAAGGCACTTGAGCAGTCCCTTTTGACACTTGTCCGATCGGAACACCTTTAGGCTTCTTATTATTGACAACTCCACCATCCGGAGCTCTCCTCTTCTGTTCTATTCTCTGTTCCATCATCTCAGATTCTTCTAACTTAATTGCCGCTGCCACTAACTAATAATACCCAATAACTGCCATAGCTGACAATGGACCTCTAATCACTTCTCTTTACCCATCTTGAAAATGATACACTTAAAATCCTCAGTCAATAATGTAGTAGGCACTTACTCACCCAAGCGGCTGAACTCTCTCTCATAGTCGCTGACCGACATGTTCCTTTGCTTCAGACTTATAAATTCCTTCCATTTTGCCTCTCGATAGGCCTTGGTAACATACTTTTTCTCAAACTCTTGCACAAAAAACTCCCATGTTAACTCAGCTGGTCTCTGTAGATTGAGAAGCACAAGCTTCCACCAATTATATGCCAATCCTTGTAAAAGCAATACGACACAAACAACTCGCTGATGTAAAGGGCAAGCTATCTCTTATAGAATCTGATCAATTCTCTCTAACCAGAATTTCGCCACATCCTATTGGTCCAAAGACGTTCCATGGAACTCTTCCGCTCCCCTTTTCCTCATAAGCTCAGAAGGAGCCTTGGGAGTAGTCAATCTATCCACTAGTAGCAATAGCCCTTGTACTAATGCGGGATTCTCAAATCCATGACCCAGACCTTCTGCTGGTGCACGCTCATGTGCAGGTCTATCCTGTCCGACCGAATTACCATTTTTGACCGGATTAACACTTTCCATTGTATTACCCATATACTCACTCGGATTTGACTCCATCTAGACACTACATAGAACAACATTTGCATTAGTCCATGACACAAGATAGACTCACATGCAAGCGCTCCATACTCAAGCATCACATTGACCAAAATCGACTAAACGGGGGCTCTGATACCACAATCTGTAACACCCCGATATCCACCTTGGAAGGATACTGGAGTGCTACGTAAACAAATACATATACATATGCTAAATCATGCTAAAAGCAAATACATTTAATCGAAAAGATGCCAAAAACAAACATGATCATATCATTTTACAAAAAGATTTGTAAACATTTAACATATAAAAAATCGTTCCTTTACAAAATTACATTTCCAGAATCAAAGTCCATATACAAAACTTATATGAATATAAAAATATAGTGAAAGACAAAAAGAACTCCAACTATAGACTTCTAGTGGCCGACCTGCAGATGTCCGACTCCAAACTGAACCTGCCACATACACGGGAAAATAACCCGTGCTAAGCGATAACGTTTAGTGGGGAGGTACAAACATGCATATACATATAATTGCAATAATAATATATGAGCTTATCAAAGCAATAAAGCATGCAAACATATTCCACTCATGCTTATAACAAATATACATCCACACATGCATATGGGTATGTAGACATCACTTATACATCATATGTGTATTCATAAGATAGAGAGATTAATCATTTATATCTAAGTAATCATTTTTCATATGCATCAACTCAATATAAACATTTAGCTATTCAAATACAAACTACAAGTATCGCACCATATCTTGTCATATCGCGTGTATATAAACCTGTAACATATATCCATTTCCATATCATTGGGAGCACATATCATAGTCACATATAGTAGCCGCATATACAAGCCTCGTGTAGTAGCCTAATTACTCACTAACTAGTGGATACAGGTACTAATGATACTGATAGGACACAATATCCAAGTATATAGAGACATGAGTCTCGAATCATGTGTAAACGTGTATACTCGAAGGTATACGGGAGATCAAAGTCTCAAATCATATAAACTGGAGACCGAAGTCACTTATCATATAAACCCAAACGGGGTCAACATGTAACGTGTAACCTATAGCAGCTGCACTCACACTCTAACCCTTGATAAGTGCTTATCTATCCACTACTAGGACTATCAGGCTCAAATAACAACTCAATTATGCTTTAGTATTACTATCATATAATAGAGAATAATTCAAGTATAATCACATCATTTCATATATACATGTATATTGGCCAATTTCGGAGTCACATAAATCATATACTGGCTTTATTATAGACATATAACTATTAATTAAATTACCCATGTACATATAAATCATAAATGTATAAATCGCATACAATATTATTAATCATGAACATATAACTTATATTTAAATAACCCACAATAATACACATGCATAAGCCAAATCATGCACCATGCAGTAGTAAAAATCCATGTAAAAAGAGACTTGAAAACCATTTTCGAAAAATAGGGTAGGCAGGCAGATGGATTATTATCGAGCTCGCGACGGTAACCAAGAAAGCACTGAGGGAGAAACAGACCAACACAAGTCATGCATAACATCATGACTCATGCTCGGCCAAGCATCCAATGTCATGAGTTGGATGCCTCCCTCCCAGTCATGCACGCCATGCCGAGCGGAGCCTTCCTGCCGAACGGGCTCCCACACCGAGCAGCTCTCATTCTGAACGGGCTATCTTCACTACTCGTGAAGAACTTCACGTGTCGTGAAGATTCTCATGCCGAGCGACTACTCTTCACGACTAGTGAAGAGCTTCACGTGTCATGAACAGTCTCATCTGAACGGGATAATCTTCACGGCTCATGAAGAACTTCATGTGTCGTGAAGAGTACCTTGCTAAGCGGCTCTTACCGAACGGGCTATTCTTCACGTCTCGTGAAGAACTTCACGTGTCATGAAAAATTCAGGCTGATCGGATTCTTCTACGAGAGAATAGAAGACTTGGTTCTATCGCGCTTGTGAAAAATGCAAATAATAAATCTTGTAGAAACCAAATCCAAACTTTACCCATAACCACATATCATGCAAAAATCATGTAAAACTTACCTCCAATGCCTTCAAAATGTGCTTATAACCATAACAACTCAAATTACACAATATTATCACACATTTAAAAAACATATACAGAGGTTGCAAAACCCAGAAATCCATCTCATATTTATGTACATGCACTTCAAAATT